>JAUMHM010087832.1:0-10162 GCA_032362435.1 Melikaiella ostensackeni | reverse complement strand
TATACTTGGTGCAGAGGCGAAAGCCACAGTATGATTGACTTTGTTGTATCGGATGAGAGACTGAGAGGGCTTGTAAGAAATGCAAGGTTTATGAGAGGTTTTGAATGTGGAACGGATCGCTACCTCTCAGTTTCAAAAATGAACCTAGATCAAGGATGGAGGAGAAGAAGAATTAATAATAAGTCGAAGCAGACACGATTTAGAATAGAGAATTTGCAGCAACCAGAACTACAATTGGTATATCGTGAAAAGCTGAATAAATATTTAGGACTTTATGAAGAAGACTGTAAGACTGAAATAGACAATAAAAATTAAAAGGACGCCTGGATAATACTACGAGATAGCATCTTCAAGAGTGCATCTGAAGTGTGCGGTATTGCGGCTTTAGGCAGAAAGGCTGGAGATGCTTGGTGGAATGATGAAATCCGCGTGACTGTCAACAAGAAAAAGTAAGCGTACTTGATAATGTTGAATATCAAAAATCTTAGCAATGAGGAAAGGACTAGATTATAAAATGATTATAGGCAAAGTGCGAAATGATTTCGAAGAAAGTGAGAAATTATTTTAGAAATGGGTTGAGAAGATTGGGAAAGGAAGTACTAGCATTAAGTAAGCCAGAATTGAGAATGCTGATGGTGGAATGATATGGGATTCAGACAAAGTGAAACACTTAATGAGTGATTTTTTCAAGAAATTGTATGGATGTCAAGCTGTGGAGCATATCAACTGTGACACTGAAGTGGAAACGTTATACAATCCCGTTGTAGGTGGCGGAAGAAGAATTGATATCGACGACATTATATCCGTGATGAAGAAACTAAAGAATGGTAAGGCTTCTGATGTGGATGGTATCACCATTGAAATGCTTAAGAGCAGTGATGGACATTTTCTTTATGTGGCTGAGCGAATTTATGAATATGTGTGCTGTGAACGGTGAAGTTTCAAATGATTGGAGAAAGGCGATAATTGTCCCACTCTACAAGAGAAGGGTGGTGAGGGTGACTGTACTAATTATAAAGCGATTAGCCTACTCAGTACCGTGGGCAAAATATTTACCAAAATACTTATTGGGAAGGTCATGGGAATAACTAAGAAAAGGATCTATGAAGTCTAATGTGTATTTATGCCAGGAATCATGTTCGGATCAGATATTTAACTTGAGACAGATCATAGAAAGAAGTTTGAGAGTAAACAAAAGAGTTTTCTGTGCATTTGTTGATCCAGAAAAAGCTTTCGATAATATGAATAGATCTGAACTCTGGGAAGTCCTGAAAAAGCATGGAGTGAATGGTTGGCTTCTCAAAGCAATAAAAGCAATATATGATGGTAGTAAAACGAGTGTAAGAGTAAATGGACGACTGAGCGATTGATTTGATATTGAGCAGGGCATAAGGCAAGGCCACGTTATGTGTTCCTGGATGTTCAACATATGTATGGACAAATTTCTAAGAATGGCTCTCTTAGACGAAGAAGGTGTTGATCTCGAGACATTGAAAGTGCATGGATTGGCGTTTGCACATGATAAGATTGTTAAGGCAGAATCAGTCGACGATTTGCAGCGAATGATAAGCAGACTGGATACCAGCATGAAAAGTATGGGTCTTAAGATTAACGTGAATAAAACAAAAATCATCGTGTTTATGTGATATCCATACGTATAAACGAGGGCAGAAAGATTATTGACAGTGTAAGAGCTATTACCAGAAGTGAAATGTAACGAATAAAGCTAAAATTGCAATATATAACTCTGTGCTTAACCCACTGTGCTGTATGGTAGCGAGACCTGGACGTATCAAGAAAAGAATAGGAGTAAAGTGGACGTAGTTGCAATGCAGTTCCTGCAGAATATGTGCCGTAAAGCGCTAATGGAGAAAGTCAGTAATGAGTGGGTTCTCCAAGAATGTGTTGCAGAGAAAACATTGTTTGACAAGAGTGAAAGAAATTTGCTGAGATGGTTTGGTCAGGTTGAGAGGATGAATGAAAAACGTTTAACGAAGCAAGTGTATTTAGGTAAGGTGAATTGTAGCGTACCCAGAGGTAGACCGAGGGAAGAATGGTTAGAATGTGTGAATGAGACTTTGAAGCGAAGATATATAAGGAATCGTAGAGACACAAGAGCGTGCATGAACTGATGTATGGATGTAACTGATACAAAAGATGTATGCAAGGATAGGGATGTATGGAGGACAATTATTCATAAGAAGAAAAATGATGCCTGAAACGAAAGTTTTTGGATACTAATGGGCCCTCGTGAAGAGATTTGCTTAGTGGATTAGTTTAATGACTTTGTGAAGCTCTTTATCCGGGATGATTGTTAGAGAGATTGATCAGCAACCCGTGTCGTAACGGTGTCGTATTATGATAATAAAATAATAATTGAAGGATGTTCTACATTATATTTTTGGTAAATTATTGAATTAAATTTTATTTTTGGTTGTAATAAAGCCAGTTTAATTTTCATCATCAACAATGATGAATACCTGCTGATGTATTCTGTGGATTCGAATCATTATGGATCTTTACATCGTTCATATTTTTTTTGTATGTACTATGAATATTGCATAATCATGAATGTGAGTACATTTGGAGGCTCATTCACAGATACCATTTAATGTGAAAGCTCCACATGTATGATTCGCTCCATTAAAGCTCAGCCGCAACGTATTCTCGTCAACGTCGAATGTGCTTGACGGCTCAACGATTGCCAATTTACGAGTCACTGATTACGCGTAACAGCTCCTGGCAAACATTCTATGCAAATAAGGGTTCAGAAAAACCCAGCAAGAAAACCTCTCGCAAACTACATTTTCAATTTCCAAGGGAAAATTATTTCCAATCATCGAGCAAAATTGATGCTTGGAAAACATGATCGATTTTTAAACATGAATTATCGGGTTTGAAATTATATTTAAAACGTTCTGAAATTCTTAAGGGCAACCTATAAATGGGTGTATGCCAAAAAGTTGATCATTTTAGACAATGAGATTTTCGAAAACAACAAAATGTCCAAACCGCCTAAAATATCCTCATTTTATGGTATGATGAATTGATAAATTAATATGGAGCGTTACCGGACATTTTATAAAAAATATTACGCAAAAATGGTGAGCATTATTTTCTGTTATTCGAAATCAACATTGAATAATCGACTCTTAACTGTACTACAATCTTTCTAAGTATAAAATTAACAATTTTAAACCACATTATGAATATTTTGACTAATTATTTTCGAATTCTATCCTAAAATAGCAACGCAGTGTGACCAGATAAAAATTTGAAGCGTTTTGCAAAATCCTCAACTCTAGAATATTGAACTCTACTCTTGATTTTTATCATTTTCAGCTCAATATAAATGATATTTGTGGATTTCAAATTTTTTAAAAATTGTGTCAATATTATTTAACAATTTTTTATTTTAATTATGTCGTTTAGGAGAGGTGCGTGACAAGACATTATAATTACTTTTTTATTTCTAATTTCTAAAGAAAGTCGTCTCAAATTTTGAAACTCCACTAATTTGTGCTTTGATATAAATACTTTTCTGAAATAATTTTAGAAAAAATTTATTATTTAATGGGAAAGTGGATAATGACTGGGACTTGAAGGATCGACTTCTTGGCAATCATGCAAATACGTGTGGAATTTCAGCAATTTTAATTCAGTTGCAGTATTAAAAATTGAATTCTACCAATTCAACTTGCCATCAACTAACTGTAAATTAAATCCTAGAAGGCAATTCCAAAAATTATATTTGAAACCTAATAAACCTATTGGAATTCATCTGAATTGAAAAGGAATTCTAGCAAATTCAAACTGAACTCTAGTAAATCAATATTTGATTAGAATAAATTGAATTGAGTTTAAATGACCTCAATTGAAATGAAGTAAAGGCAAGTGAAATTGAAACTGAATTTTGGTGAAATGACTTGAATTCACGTAAACTCAAATGAATTCCAATTGAGTTTATATGAATTCTCGTGAATGTTACAATGAATTCTCGTTAATTCAAATTACACTCAAAGAACATTAAATTAAATTCTAATCAATTTTAATTGCGTGCAAGTGAATTTGAATTGGAATCGTATAAATTCAAATTAAATTTATTTCAGTTGTGAAACCATTTCATTCTAGCAATTCTTTTTGAATTCTAGTAATAGATACTCAATTCGAACCAGTCAAATTGAATTGCAAAAATTAAAATCAAATTCGCGTAATTATACATAAAATTGAGCAATTGAAATAGATTTCTCGTGATTAAAATTATATTCCGTGAATGCAACTTGACGTCAACTGATTTCAAATTAAAGTCTTGTATCTTAAATACAATTCTACCAATTATATTTAAATTCTAGCAATTACATCTGAATTCTAGAATTTTTGTTCAATTTATCTCAATCGAGAGAAAATTGTAGTGGATTCAAATTGAACTTCAATGAATCAGTATTGAATAAGAATCAATTTAAGCGAAGTTAAGTGAGTTCAATTCAATGCATTAAAGGCAGGTTTATCTCAAATTGAATTTCAGTAAAATCACATTAAATTAAAGAAAATTCGACTAAATTTCAAGAAAGTGCAAGTTGATGTAACATTGAATTCTCGTTAATTACACTCAACTCTGGATTCATGTCGGGTTTCAGATATGGCTTGCGATGACCGCGAGGCTCTTCCAAGAATTTCTTCACCGTGAAGAGTCAGGGCTGTACGACCCATTTCCAATAGGAATACATAATATTAATCAACTGTATTTTGTACAAATGTAGATTTTTGTTATCATAAAGGATGGACCCTGTATAATAATAAAGACTAATTGATGAAAAGAGAATTTTCCGCGTGTGCCCCCTTGTGGCTACGGAACTGCTAAGCTCCGCTGAGCTCACAGCACCTCTCTCTCTCTCTCATTCCCTTGGACCCCCTCATCAAGAAATGCGAGCCGGTGGAAATTCTAGGAACGAATTGAATCCAGGGGACTTAAGTTCAGAGTTAGGTGTATTATTAAAATCTAGTAAATTTAAATTGAATTCTGATAAATTTACAGTAAACGCTCCTTATGTTATTCAATGAATGCTGTAGACTTCTAATTTCATCTTAGTGATTCTAATTGAATTCTAGTGAATGCAAGTAGATGTAATATTTTCTCTTAATAATTGAAATTATATTCTAGTTTACTTAAACTAATTTATTTACTTCATTTATGAATTCTGGAAATTTTAAATAAAATTCTAGCAATTCTAATGACTTTCAACTAAATAAAGAAAGAATTCGAAATTGACAGGTTTGAGCACGTCAGGCATTACCTGCAGGCTTCTTGAGAGTGGGGTATTTGGGGTAATCGAGGAAAGTGAGGTTCAGTCGAAGGGTTAATGTCTGTCGTTATCCTGTGGAAGAGGAGGCTTTAGTTATGTAGAAAAACCGACAAAGATATACATGGAAAAAATAAATAAAGAAAATAAAGAGGGTGTTCCAACAAATTCGAATTAAATACTAGTAATAGTACATTGTGCGACAAGTTAAAAAATCGTCGCTCTTTCAACATGTGGGACACGATACTTTTTCTATAATTTATTTAAAAAGTGTTAGTTTTTTTACTCGTTTTTTGTTTAAAAAGAAGGCGATTTGTTAGCGATTGACGCAACAATAATAATGGAAATTGTCAAAACCATGGCAATAATATGGCTGTAACAGTAAGTTGGTAACAATGTTTGGTCAGGAAGGTTAGGAGTGGAGGTTCGCACTTTATTTACTTTTTTCACTGTGCGTCACTTTTTTCGCTGCGTCCGTCTACTTTCTTCACCGTTGCGCAAAAAGGTCGACAATGTGCATGCGCCACATCATCGACAACAAATCGGTCACTTTTTACTCAGAAAACAGGTGGAAAAACTAGCTCTTTTTTGCGAATTATAGAAAAACTAATATATTCGATTATAATAAATTCAAGTGAATTTAAGTGGGTTCAACTTCATTTAACTGAATTTAAGTAAACTAAAATTGAATTCTAGCAATTCTATTGGAATTCGAACCATGTCCATAATTGGAAACACCATTATGCAATTCTCCTAAATATACATTGAGTGCTATTTACTTTATATTTATGAATTCTGGAAATTTCAAATTAAACTCTAGCAATTCTGATCAAATTCAACTGAATAAAGAGGGAATTCCAGTTGATTCAAATTAAACACTAGTAACTTGATATTTAGTTAAAACAAATTGAACGAATTTGCTTTGACTACATTTAATTGAATTCAGCTAAATTCAAATTGAATTTTAGCAATTCTATTTAATTCTAGCCATATCCATAACCGGAAACACCATTACAGTGATTATAGTGATTCAGTAGTTCAATTTTAGGTAAAAAAGGTTTTTTCCGAGCATAGAGGATTTCATTTGTTATTAAAAACTTTTTATATCATTTGAGTGTCTGATAAATATCCAGAAAGTGTCCTCTAACTAACAGTAGCACCTTTTCTTAGCAACTTTTCATATAATATTATTGTCCTTTTTGTATTTAAAAATTGTTTATTGCTGGGTTTGAAAAATTTGTTCAACACCTCAGCACTTTCTGATATAAAAATACATCAGAGAAAATTTATGAAGATCCATGATTGAAAAATTGATAAACAATAGAATTAAAAAATGCTCATATTTGAAATTCCGCATTCTTTTCAATTTGTTCTAGTATATTTTTTTCAGTATGGAACCCTGAATTGTGCAAGGTATTTTTCTTTAAGTGAGCTAAGAAGAAATGATTTGCAAAAAAACACAAAAATGACTATATATTTGAAAAACCTTCTACTTTTCTATTTTTATTTTCTTGAGACTTTGACATTATTTTTCTAATGTATTTTTGTCACACAGAAAAAAAGTATTCTTTTTGTTGTTGCTCGTTTTTGTTACACTTTAATTTAAGCCCGTTCTGAGAAGACCGTAAGCCCTATTTTTTGACTTAAAAGAAGGCTGGCTTGCTTAATTCAAGACTTTTTTTTGTGCAGTTGAAAACTCTCAGATGTTTAAAACCTTTTTGAATATCAGCTAAGAAAAGAATATACCTGGTATGAATAAATAAATTTAAAAGGAGTATTATTCACGAAAATAACAAAATACTAAAGATAGGAATTTTTTAAATATGCAGTTTTCTATCATGTAAAACCCAGCCATATAACAATTAGCTCAAAATTAATTATACTTTTTTAGGGTCTTAACTCCTAATAAGCTACTTTCTTGCATATTATTTTCGATTTCCAAAATTTTGTCTTTGCGAACTACAGTATGCACTAAAATCTAAATTTCTTGACGTTTTAACTTTCTTGATGTTTTTTGGAAAAAGGCAACTCTTCAGAGTATAAGATGTTTTTGATTTTCAACTAAAGAAATGATTTTTTTCGCGTTAATTTTTTTATTGAATCGTTAGCCATTTCTTCGCTGTCAATGTCCTTTAAATCAAGAAAATTATTAAATAGATCGTTTAGGAAATACTTAAAATCGGTGTTATCGAAGAGAATCTTTTTGAAAGCTTCTTGTTTTATAATACCTTAATTTGACCGAATTCGGTTCAGATCAGGCAGGCGGTTGCAGCTCTAAGTCGAAGAAATATTTGCCTCTCAAATACGTTGTTTTTCAAATTACTTTTCTGGTTGTTTCTGTTTGCTCATTTTAAAAACTCCTACAAAAAATACCTCTCACACTTTCATGATATCTTGCATCATTCGCGAGAAAAAATAAAAAGTTCAATTTTTCAAAAAAAAATTCTCGTTGCCAAAAAAATTATTTGATCTACATCAATTTCACAGAATGTCTTCTTTATATAAACACAATTTTTAAAAAATATTGAATGGAATAAAAAAAATTGTTTTTCCATAAAATCAGCTTTCCATTATTTCAAAATTCAGTTGGGAAAATAAAGTCAAATTTAATAGAAAACCCAACTTTCTTTATTTTATTTAATATATTTTCTTAGTTTATGCTTATATAAAGATGAATTCGATAAGATTCATGCAGGCCAAATCATTTTTGGGTCTACGAGAATTCTTTTTTTTTTAATCGAATTATTTAATTTTTCTCCCGAATGATGCAAGATATTATAAAAGAGTAAGAAGTATTTTTTGTAGAAGTTTTCAAAGTGGGCAAACTTTTTCCTTAGCATTTTGTCAAAGCCGTCGTTTTTTGTAAGAAATATTCGATTTTTAGAGAAAAAATATGGTCTTGACCAGAAAAATATTGGCCCGCATGAAACTTACAGGATTTCATCGTCATTCGAGTACCAATTTAGCGAAAAAATTTAAGCATGAAAAGTGGTGTTTTTAAGGAAATCGGCTTTTAATATTTACCGAAAAACCGCCTTTATTGTGTTACTTTTCAATATTTTGTTAATTTTCTGGCGGATTTCGAAAAAGGACAGTTAACCTCGCCGGAGTCACAAAAGAAAACTTACATATCTCAATTAAATCAAAAATTATCAAGGTTTAAAGAAAAAATGTGTATTTGAAAAAAAACAACCCTTAAGTTTCAAATACTCATAACTTCGCGAAAATGATTTCTTTTCAAGACGGTAAAATATGTGTAATTTCATTTTCTTTCAAAAACAACACATTTAAGAGGCGAGTGATTCAGAAATTGACAGTTTTGTATAATGAAGTTTTTGAAAGTATGGAAAGTTTTGAAAATTTATAGAGTGTTTTTGAAAGTATAGAAAGTTTTGAATATTGATGGAAAATTATGAGAGTTTTTGAAAATTGATGGAAATGTTTGGGAAAGTTCGAAAATTTTGGAAACTTATGGAAGTTCATAAAAATGCTTGCAGCTTTTTGAAATCTGGTAATCTTTTGGAGGATGGTGGAAATTTATGGAAGTTTCTAAGCTTGTCAGGTATCGCTCAGGATTGGAATTTCTTATCACATTTCTGAAGTAGTATATGGTCTTTTTCTATCTTATTTCCGATGAAAGATGAGTTTTTCAAAATGTCAAGTTTTCAGAAGAGACCAGGATTCTAGATTTGCGTCCAATATCTTTAAAGTTTCCTTTATTTGACAGAGATTCTGTTCGTAAAAAATATGTCATATTACATCTCAAGTAGAAGCACATGCGTCGCCTGTAAACCCAACTGTTTTAAAGAAACCGTGGCCTTGATTAGTTCGCGCAGTTTTACGAGAAAAGTACACTTAAAAATTCTGTCAGTTGATTCTAGCGCGTATATTTTTGAATATTTTAGAAGCTCGTAGGAATTTCTGGAAACTGTAAGACTTGTGAAAAATTTTCTAATTGATGGAAATGTCTGAAACTTTTAGAAATCTCTTGGACTTTTTGAAAATTCGAAGAAATATTTGGGAATGTTTGAAACTTTTGGAAATCTGGAAAACTCCTGGAGGGTAATGGGAATTTTTGAAAGTTTCTAAGCTTGTCAAGTTTTATTTAGGGTTGAGAATTTTCATCACATTTATGAAGTAATGAATGAATAGACTTTGCCCATCTCAAAGACCAAACTGCAGGAGACTGGTGCCCTCCTCAGTGTACAACACAAACCGATCAGAACTCCTTTGGTTCTGGCTTTGTTTTCATAGCTTCGTCTGGAAGATCATAGTTTAATGGACCTTATGACAATTTAACTGTTTAGGTTTGACGTGATTTTATACTTTTTGAAAACATTTCTCGCATCAAGCTAGTAGTTAAGGGTATACGTTAAATAATGAACAACACAAATAATAATGTAGCCTCGAAAAGGATTGATACTTCTGTTCGGGAAAGCCATGCCCTCCAAAAAGTTTCAGACAGGCTACTTGGAGAGGACTAGACTAGAAAATTGTTATAGGAATGAAAACAGAAAAGCAAAGATACTAGTCAGAGAAAGCAAGGATAAAATCAAAGCAGAAGAAGATAGAAAAATGCAAAATTATTTTGAAGGGAATTATTGATAGAATGCAAGTTTTCTGGTTTTCCCAAAAAAAGGTATTTCATACTGACAAGAAAAAATGTTTTGACTTCAACAAAAAAGATAACAAAGGAGCGTTAAATGAGAATATCAATAAATTTGATAAATCTATTTGAATTTGGTTAAAGTAAAAAGCTGCCATGCCCATATACACAATTAACATATGATGAAAGGAGGTGTTTCGGGTTTCAATCGTGTGCAAAACTACGAATCTTGCCGACGTTTCGTGAACATTTCAGT
>JAUMHM010087831.1:0-10162 GCA_032362435.1 Melikaiella ostensackeni | reverse complement strand
CTTGGCATAATTACATACTAAGATGATGAAAGATAGTAGATTGAGAAAACGACTCTTCCAGGCTGGAAGTGCCGTGGAGAATTGAATAAAGTTACATTTTCATATTTTTTCTCAATACTCAATTTTTCATCATTCATTCCCGGACGTGAAAAAGCTTGGATTTCAATATCTGTTCTACAATCAAAATATTGAAGTGAGACCTGCATTATATTTAAGAACGATTCAAATCGCTTTTTCCTAGTCCGTACCCTCACGGAAAAACGCCGCTTCTCATAAGTACGCCAAGTCCGGTGAAGATTTGAGTTGCAACAAAACTGATATACGAAAAAAAATGAAGGCACAATGAAAAAATTAATTGTTTAAAATGAGATGCCAGAAAATCCACAACAATGGTTTTTCGTTCTTTCCTTGTAAGTTAGTTGGGGGAACCAATTTTGTTTGTCATGTTGAATAAAGGCAATACTCAACTGTTGTCATTTCATGTTATATAATTTTAATTATTATTATTGTTTTTATTATTAGTTTATTATTAGTTTTATTAGTTTTAGTTATTAGTTATTAGTTATTAGTTTTATTATTATTGTTTTTAACAATGCTGAGTTTAAAAAAATGAAATAACTTGCAAGTTTACTTCAAATTATGTCTAGTTAATTGACTATAGGTTGTAATTTCAATTTTACTTGAAGTGATGCTAAAATAAAAAATTAGGGCGTGAAGATAATTATAAATTATAAAATTGACCTACTGAGACTGACGGATTTCAGTGCTTTCGTGAATTCCATATCTATATTACTTTTCAATTGTAGCGCTGTAATTGACGAGTAATACTTGTGTAATATTTGCGTAAAAGGTTAATCAGGTTTATATAATATGTAACTATTCTCTTGGTTTAGATTTGGAAGGTAGAGTTTACTCTTGATTTTATGATTTTTCCAAATTTTTAGGGACACTCGTCTAGATTTGGCAAACAGTTGAAATCAAGATTTCAAAATTTCCTTTGAAGCTAAATTATTCTTGACTCGGTCATTGAAATAATTTCAACTTTGGCGGATTCGATGCGAAATTTTGTAATCTTTGAAATGATTCTGCACACAAAGTTGTAGATTCAGCTCCTGCACAGAAATTCACCTTTGAATTGAAGTATGAATCTTCAAGCAGTCAAAGGAAATGTACCCCAACTTTCCGTCGGAAGTGTAAATAAGATATGAGAAATATTCCCGTCCTACAAAATTGTTTGATTGTTCAACTCTGTAGGTGCCAGAACTCAAAGATAGTAGGAAACCGCAAATTATATGAAAGGACTTTTATTTCAATACCAATTTTCACATATTTTATATTTGAAAAATCTGCGTTGAAAACTACAGAGAAATGAAATTTTCAGAACATTTTGAATGCTGTTAGTCAGAACATATAATTTGACGCAGGATAAATATTATAATACGCAATATAGAAGGCGAGAATGGAAATCACAAGTAGTTTGAGAAAATTGTATAGGTAAAATCTACTGAAGTGTTGATTGAATAATTTTTTACATTTGCTTATTGAGTATTATCTCTTTATTAATCCTTATACTTTTACCCCAAGTTTTAACTATCGATTTTAAGTTTTATTCAACAATAGCCCAATGGTAAAAAACCAATTACAGGCTTACTTAAACATTAGTATATACAGCGGTAACTTATAGGAAATCCTCATTTTCTATAACGCTTTTGCTTTTGGTACATCATAATTTCTGGCTTTAAGTTTGAACGCTTGAAATAATATATCATGCAGGTCAACGTCGAAAATGGCCGCTTTCCACAAACATCTCCAAATTTCATGGAAAACTTTGCAAAAATATTCAAATTCAATATCTATGAATTTGAAACAAATTTATAGTTTTTTTTTAAAATATTTTTTCATCCCAGAAATGCATTAAAGGACTTTTATATTTTCATACATTAGTCAGAAAGGCAGTACTAAATCGCAACAAAATACTAGATCTTTATTATTATTCATGTTGCTCTCCTGAAATGCTTCGTGCTTTCAGATAAAAAATTATTACACATAGCGAGATCTTAAAATTATTTGCATTGCCGCCAAACATTGAAACTAGACAACTATACACTAAAGCAATACAATTCGAGTTTTTTATTGATATTTTCTGTTTCTATCCTGTTTTTTTTATTTTTTTTATTTTTTTTATTTCTGTTCTTTTTCCAAATAATGAATGATTATACATACCGAAATTTCAAAATTACTTGCATTTGCACCGAAACTTGAAATTATAAAAATACGCACTAAATGGTTAAAAGTTCCAAGATTTTTAGTGATGTTCCATATTTCTCTCCTAAAATTTTTTTTCAGATAGTAAATTATTATACAAAACAAGATTTAAAAATTATTTTAAAAAAGTTATTTTAATTATATTTTATGTTCTGCTCCTGAACAGCTTTATTTTTTCAAATATCAAATTATGATACATAGCGAGATCTTAAAGTAATTATCATTTGCACCGAATCCTAAAAGTTGAAAACTACGCACCAACTTGAAATACTTCATGGTTTTTAACGATATTCATGTTTTTCGCCGAAAAATTTTTGTTTTTCCAGATAAAAAATGATTACACATATCGAGATCTTAAAGTTATTTTCGTTTGCGCCAAACCTTTAAAGAAGATAACCACGCATTAAGTCGCATGCTTACTTACTAAGTAATTACGTGTATGAAAAAATACATTCTTAAATTGCTGCGAAGGGATTTTATCCAATAATTTCAGCATATAAATTCTGCATTCGTGAAGAGCTCTTTTTATTACCTATGCTGAAGGTCAATTAATGTGAAATTATTAAATAGAAATTAAATCATAAACGACGTACTTTATATTACCTTAATCGATTGAAATCTCATTTATTGATTTTGCTAATATGCAAATGATATGATCCTATTACATTACAAATTTACTGACCATTCTATACTTTTTTTCGCTATCTTATTTTTACTAATACTTATGCCATAATCTCAATTACTTTTTAAGGTAAAAACGAATACAATAAATACCATGTTGTGTGTTTCTATTTATAAAGTCATTGCTACTTTTTTCTCGTCCACCGCACCAGGAGAATTGGGGGGGGGGGGGAATACATGTATAGAAATGTAATTCAGAACGTAATAAACACTCAAGTGTCATAATTTTAAGTGTTTCATAATTTTTCTTGATTTCATTTTAAATTGTGATTAGTTCCAACTCATTTATGCTTTTACCGAATAGTATAATTCAGTATATTCAGCGATAACAAAAATTCTTTACTGCAAAGTAAATATCCCTCAACGTATTAAAGTTATGTAATATGAATCTCTGGCGTGAGTACTTAAATAATCGACCGCTTCACTAGAAAAATTACCTTGAGTAGTCGACGTGCGCCTACAAAAGTGGGTTTTGCGCCTATTTCAAATGATTAACTTTTATATTTTTATACCTGAATGTATCAAATATCTATAAACTTCAAAATCGTGAATTTTATTATTTATTAAAAATTGATAATAAGTCGAAGCAGACGCGAATTATAATAGGGAATCTGAGGAAAACAGAAGAAAAAATGGTATGTTGTGAAAAGCTGAATACATATTTAGGACATCATAGAGGAGACTGGAAGATTTTACAATAAATGTAATGGGAGCAATATACATATACAATATAGTAAATTTACTATACATGTTTAGTACTCTGAATTATGAGAAAATCATAATATCTTGTGATGTTGCTCAATCTTAATAACTGATTTGAATGAAAAGTTCAAAATGGAAAACGTTTGCTAAAATATATCAACCGGAATTGAAATATTATGTGTAGCTGAAACTTTTCCCGAAATAGCAAGCCAAAGGTGAAAATTCCAAATACGAAAAAGAATTTTTAGGTTAGTTTTGTTATAATTTTATTTAATTGATTATTAAATTACTAATAATAAATTCAGTCAAAAATAAAGTATGAATATATATATATATATATATATATTATAAATATAAAATAAAATTATATAATATACTTCAATTGTAAAAAGTACTTGATCCGAGAATTATAAAATTTGTAAATTAAATTCTGAAAATTATTATTGCAGATTTCAATTCACATGTCTTGTAATTCCATATTACTATGTCGGGAATGAAAATTTACTACGCATAAGCATAGTAAAAGTGTGGCAACACTACTAACATTTTTGCCGGTGTAGACAATAAAAATGTAGAGGATGCATGGATCATACTACGGGATAGAATCTTCAAGAATGCATCTGACGTGTGCAGTACTGCGGCTGCAGGAAAAAGGACTGGAAATGCTTGGTGGAATGATGAAATCCGCGTGGCTGTTAACGAAAAAAAGCAAGCGTTCTCGAGAATGCTGAATATTAAAGTTTTTAGCAATGAGGAGAGAACAAGACTAGAATGGAAAGGAAGTACTAGCACTGAGTTGGTTGTAATTAAGAGTGCTGATGGTGAAATGGTATGAGATGCGGACAAAGTGCAAAACTGTGTGAATGATTTAAAAAAAAATTCTATGGAGGACAAACTATGGAGCATAATAACTGTAACACAGAAGAGAATACGTCAGACAATCCCGCTGTAGATGGCAAAAGAAGAATCAATATTCGCGACAATATATCAGTAATGAGAAAACTAGAGAACAGTAAGGCTGCTGGTGTGGATGGTATCACCGCTGAAATACTTGAGAGCGGTGGCGGATATTTGTTTGTGTGGCTGAGCAAATTTATGAATATGTGTACTGAAAATGGTGAAGTTGCAAATGATTGGAGAAAAGCGACTATTCTTCCACTCTACAAGGAAATAATTGATAAAGGTGACTGTACTAATTATAGAGCGATTAGCCTGCTAAGTACTGTGGGCAAAATATTTACCAAAATACTTATTCGTAAGGTCATGAGAATAACTAAAGAAAGAAGCTGGGAAGTCCAATGTGGATTTATGTGTGTTACCTCCAACCACGGGATAGCCAAAGCATGCTCTAGAGAAATTCTTAAATCCCGCACATGGCTGAGAGTGTGAGTTAATTTTATGTCTTAGACTCCAACTCAAGAAAAGTGAAACATTATGCTCCAATTTTCCAAGCCCTTCAAGGGTCACCACTAATCCGCTGGACATTTCACAGACAGTTCATATTTTGTATCTTCATGGTATTCATTTTCTATATGCTACCGACGGGCAAATCCATGCGCCTGAGTTCGTAATTGAACCCTTGCAGAGTCATTATTATTGTAAAGAAATGCCGGAAAGTTTCTGTGACCGAGATAAGGTATAAAGAGAAAGCGTTTTTATTGCCTGAATTGTAACTATATAGGGTCTGAAAGATTAGTATGAAATCTGATGGCATTTTAGAGTTAGATATAATTTGGTCTTTGGAGCAGATGGTAGTCAACGGTGATGGTGAACTGAAGTTGTTCATTAGAGTAACATGTGAGTCTCAATTAAGAGGGTGAAAGACTTCCAACCTCGAAAAAAAGCCCTGCTCAGAAAGAGGTAAAACGAAACCGACGGTCTCTGAGAATACCTGTAGGTGAAACAGGACCTCTTGTCGAATATCTGCAGAGGTGAAACAGCAAGGGGTTTTCGGAGAATACCTATTTGACGGCAAGAGGGACGAAGGAGGTCGGAATCCGCGAATACCATGCACTCCAAGAAAGAGACAGGATTACGTTGTGGAAAGTTGAAAGAGTTTAGAGCTCAAGGAATATCTTCCCAGACGTGAACGCGTAAAACCACTGAAGGGATTATAAATCCAGTGAATAAAGGACGTTATTATATTTTTGCCGGGCGACGGTCAATTCCGCACCACATACCTTGGTGCAGTTCCCCCACTACGCGGCAAAGACGCGGCTTCCCCTTTCCCGCTGGAAAGAACAGAAAGGGGAAGCCGCGTAGTGGGGGAACGGCATACCTGATCTGGTGCGGAATTGTCCCGTGCCCATTTTTGCCAAGTAGAAGTGTTCTTGTTATTTGTTCACCACGCCCCTCATTCTTATTTTGACAATGGAATCGTTTTAGTTTATAACACCATACATTAATGAATTTGGTAAGCGGCAATAATTATATTTTTTGAATGTTGAATCTATCAATGTTATCCATTTTTTTCTATCTCCAACAGTTTACTAGATACGTATATAAAATGGAAATTCTAATCTTTTTATGTAAAATTTTAGATGCTTGTAGTTCTTGAAACCCACAGGTTCCAAGTTTTGAGCTTGTAAATCATTAATTGCAAAATTACAAGTTTTTTTGTTTGTTATACTTTAATCTTTAGTATATGTCAACTGTATAATCCCAACTTCTCTACCTGTTTTCTGGTAATTGCCAGTTCTGCCGGTGGGGTCATCAGTTTATAGAGGTCAGAGTATAATCACGTTAAATTCATAAACCAAAACTTCTGTTTTTTGACCAGGCAATGTTAAAGCCTGATCCCTATTCTCTCAAAACCTGAACCATAAATTTGTAATGTCATTTTCTTCAACAGAAATTCGGTATATTTCTTAAGACTTAGAATAACACTTCTCGTCTTGAAAAAAGTCCACAGCGACTTGTCTTTTACCCCCAGTCGAGAAATTTTACTTTAAATGTAAGACTACATCTACATTTACACCTGCATTACATCAACGACTTCCAAGTTCCGACACTATCGGCGAGCGAGATATAGCCGTCTTCAAGTCAAGCCAAATCCAAATCAAGTCGAAATACGAGTATTTTTGCTCGGAGTGAACAGAACTAAGCTTTGAGGAGTTCTGAAAGAATATGGAGTGAACGGTTGGCTTCTAAAAGCAATGAAAGCAATATATAAAACGGTAGTTCAGCTAGTGTATGAGTATATGGACAATTGAATGATTAGTTTGATATCGAGTAAGGTGAGAAGCAAGGCTGCGTTATGTTCTCCTGGATGTTCAAAATATACATGGACAAATGCCTAAGAATCGCTCTATTGAACGAAAACGGTGTTGATCTCAGTACAGTAACAGCGAGTGGACTGGCGTTTGCAGATGATAAGATTGTTACAACAGCATCAGTCGATGATTTGCAGAGAATGATGAGCAGACTGAATACCAGCATGAAGAGTATGGGTCTCAACATTAACGAGAATTGAATGAGAATATTGTGTTTGAACGAAAGAGTGAGAAAACAGTATACAACATCGCCTTAAACGAAGAGATGATAAATCAAGTTAATGATTTCGTGTATTTGCAAAGTTCATTTGCTGCTGACGGATAGAATAGGAGTGAAGTGAACGCGGTTTGTATGCAATTTCTGCGGAATATATGCGGTAAAACGCTAATGGACAAAGTCACCAATGAGTGATTTCTCAAAGAATGTGATGTAGAAGAAACATTGATTGACAAGAGTGAAAGAAATTTGCTGAGATGGTTTTGTCATGTTGAGATAATGAATGAAAGACTTTTAAGGAAGCAAGTGTATTTATATAAGGAGAATGGTAGCGTACCCAAAGTTAGACCGAAGAAAGAGTGGTTGCAATATGTAATGCCTGAAACGAGAGATTTTGGAAACTCATGGGCCCTTGTGGAGAGCTTTTCTTAGTGGATGTGGTTGAGGTGAAGAGTATGGAATACCTGTAGAAGGTATGGTGTAAAGGGGTACTGATTGGGGTGCTGCTTGACCCAAGTAGTTAGTGTGTGGCCAAACTATAAAGTTGGAGCATTCATTGATCGCGGGTGACTATTATAGTTTGCTTATGTTTTAGCAACAATCGATTTTCTCAATTTAGTAAAATTCACACATTAGCGTTTACATAAAAACGTACAACATGTTACGATTGTTTAAATAATACAATTTATCAACATAGTTGCAAGATGTAGCAATACGAATTTGCCCTCTATTTGTAGCCATAAGGTGCAGTTTGAGAGATATTTGCTCTATTTAAGTCAATTTTTAGTTATGCAATATGAACTTGGGCCGAATTTGTTCATTTTTCATGCCAAAAAATAATGCGGAAGAAGATTTAAATTCAGATAACCCGTTATTGTGTTATGATATAAGACCTTTACTTCTGTCTATCTGTCATATTCGTTACCAGCGACAAAAAAAACCTCAGAGTTATAAATTTGCAGTTATCACACTGAGTTTCTTACTAATTGAATTTTTTTATTGTTGGTCCGCCAAATTAAATAGGCCATTTCGCATACTGACAAAATGATTTCAAATTTGATTTTTTTTTTAATTTCTCGCTTTCCAAGATAACTGATTTCCTGAGCATTACAAGTGAATGTTGCCACCGAATGAGTTAAAGAGGACTCAATTTTAAACTAAATTACACTTTTTATGGAATTCTGTTGAACATGTTCTTGCATGACTATAATATCTCACTGAGATATGCTTAGAATATAAGTGATTTTGGAAAATGATAAATTTCATTCAAAAAATTGATGTTAAACAACATTTTATAAGAAGGGTCATATTCAGAAGGCTATAATTTCGGTGCTATTAGAGCTAGAGCAATGTTTTTCCTTTAGATCCGTTCAAAATTGAATCTTCCTTAATTAATTTACTGGCAACTTTCATTTGCAATGCTCAGGAAATGAGTCTGAGTGAGATGCGGAGGAAACGAGTTAGTTCATGAAAACTAGAATTTTTGTTAAAAAATTTAATTGATGGTTGAATTTTTAATTGAAAAAATTAATTTTTAACGGAAAAAGATGAATCCTTAACGAAAAATGTAATAGTTGATATTTCAACCAAAAAAACAGTTTAATTTCAAATCAAAAACAGTTATATTCAATCAAAAAAAAAGTTTTCATCAAAATAATTGAATTTTCAGTCGAGAGAGAAATAAAGTCAACCAGATTGTTAAAATTTTAATCCAAAAAGGCGAGTTTTCAAAAAAAAAGTTGATTTTCAACCAAAAAATAAAATTTTTATCCAAGAAGATTAATTCTCAATGAAAACTGTAATCGATGGAATTTCGACCAAAAAATTAAGATTAATTAAAGAAATGAAAGATTATTTTTTTACCTAAAAAGACGAATTTTGAACAAAATATATGAATTTTCAAGTAAAAATGATCAATTTTCAACCAAATATGTGATAGTTCAATTTTCAATTGAAAAAATTAATTTTCAGCGAAAAAAGATGAATCCTCAACTAAAAGTGTAACAGTTCATATATATCACTGAAAAAAATGAATTTTAAATCAAAAACAGATTAATTCAACCAAAAAACTAATTTTTGACAAAATAGTTGAATTTTTAACCGAATAAAATTATTTTCTTTCAAGATCGTTCAACTTCGAGCAAAATAATCAAATTCTCAACCAAATAATAAAACTTTTACGCAGAGGAGATGAATTTTCAACTAAAGTAATAAATAAAATAACTGGAATAGTTAACTTTCCGGTTGAAAAGAAATTATTACCAACCAAAGTGAAATGAATATTCAACTCTAAAAATATTTTTTTATTTCTTTTTAAGTTTTTTTTTATAGATTTTAGAAATTCTGAATCCCAGGGTAAGAGAAAATTTTCAATTTTCCTATATTGGGCTATAAATCTCTATGTCTATCTACCGCCTGTCTGCGAGTAGTTCGCAGACAGCGGTAATCGCCGACTGAACTCGACGCAGACATGCTTGAACATTTGTAGTCATGTCTCAAAAAACCCTGAAGATTTTTCAAGATTTATTAGCTTAAATTAGAAGTAAGATTTGAAATATTGCATTCTGTGAATTTAATATTTTTGCCACACCTGTCCTACGCCATGACACAAGTGGACGTTAAGGTACAAAATTTGGGAAATTCTTGAGTTTTTAAAAAAAATTTCTCACATGATATATCCTTTTCAAAAAGTCAAAAAAATCTACTAGCGATCATTCGACGTGCAATTTCATGATCTTTCCAACTGTTTTTTAATAACATATCTTATTATTTTCGATCGAGTTCTCATGTGTCAGTCATCAGTGATTTCTAGTATTGATCGCCCTAGCCATGTAGATAATTTCCGACGGTAGTATATCTGAATTAATAACCTTTGACTAATTTTAATATTTGTTTTTGCAGTTATAAAAATATCACAATGGCAACATAATTCAAGGATTCAACAAAATTTTTTTTAAAGATTTTCACAAATATTTCAAAGATTTAGAACATTTTTAGAATTTCGAGATAAGGTTTCAAGGGACTT
>JAUMHM010087829.1:0-10163 GCA_032362435.1 Melikaiella ostensackeni | reverse complement strand
TTATTTTTTTTTCTATATATATATATATATATATATATATATATATATATATATATATATATATATATTTCAGCAATCTTGGGTATCAAATATTGTGAACATAATAGAGAAATAACTTGGATAGAAGTATAGAACTTTTATGTACAAGTTCATAATTTTTTCTTTGAAATCTCGTGTACCGTATAATATGAACATAATAGAAAAATAACTAAAACCTTTAAATTAGGCTTGAGGAGAGTATAGAATATTTTTCAGTAAGCATACATTTTTTAGGGTTAAATATTTTTATTGTATACTAAATGACATCAAAAACGTCCACAGAATGTCAACACAGCAATTTTAAACATTATCAAATACACAACGAAGGCAGAGGTTGGGACTATTTTTGAAAATAGTTCATAAATTTCTTATATTTTTAAAACCTTATGTAGCGGATAATAAAAGCATAATAAAAAATAATGAGAACATTTCAACTACGCTTAAAGAGATTCAGAAATATTTTTTAGCACGCATACAACATTTATTGCGAAAATGCACAGAATCTCAATGCATGAATTTTGAATGATCAAACTCACGATTACGGTATAGATTGAGAATTTTTGAAAACAAGTTCATAAATTGTCTATGAATTTTAGAAACCTTGTGTTTCAAATATTCCAATATAATGAAAAATTATTATTTAAGCTCTTAAATAAAGTTGAAAGAGTTAAGAAACGTTTTTTTAGCGAGTATACATTTCTTCGAGGTATATCATTTTATTGTATACTGAATATTGAGGAAATGATGCTTAGGACTACATTGTTGCATTATAAAGAATTATCAAACACACGACTTTAATAGAGATTTGAAATTTTTTATAAGTAAATAACTGAAACCTTTCGATTACGCTGCGAGAGAGCAAGAAACATTGTTTAGTATGCAAAAAATTTTTGGAAGTATGTTGCTTTGCTGTGTACTAAATCTTATCGGAAAGATACACAGAACGCCATCGCAGCAATTTTGAAAATAATCAAACACACGTCTTAGGTAGAGGTTGAGAATTTTGTAAAAATAGGTTCAGAAATTCTTCATATTCTTGAAAACTTGTGTAGAGGCTCATGTAAATATTATACACAAATAACTGGAACATTTATATTACGCTTAAAGAGATTCAGGAAAATTTTCTAGGAAGCATACATTTTCTAGAAGTATATTCTTTTATTGTATATTGAATTTTTTACAAAAGATGCACATAAATCCATCGCAGAAAATTTGAGAATTATCAAACAGACTACTACGGTTAGATTTAGAATTTTGAAAAAAAAAAGTTCATAAATCCTTTATATTTTTTGAAAAGATTATGTATCAAATACTGTATACATAATGGAAAAATTACGTGAACTTTTGAATTAAACGGAAACATGCCAAGAAACGTTTTTTAAGTTAGCATACATTTTACAGAGGTACATTATTTTATTGTATACTTTATGGAAATGATGCTTAGAACTCCATCGCAACAATTAAAATATTATTGAACTCACGACTTTGGTAGAGGTTGAGAATTTTTGAAAACACGGTCATGAATTATTCAAACCTTAGAAACCACTTGTATCGAATAATATGAACATAATGGAAATACTACTGATACTTTTTAACAAAGCCGGGATAGATAAGAAAATACTTCTATTAAGCATATATTTTTTAGGCGTACATAGTTTTATTGTATAGTATATTAAATTTTATGAAAAAGATGCATAGAATTTCACCAAAGCATTTTGAAAAATTATCAAGCTTACGACTGCAGTGGAGATTGAGAATTTAAGAAATAAAGTTATTTTAAACCACCTTTTTCATTGTCTACAGTCTACCTTTGAAAATCGTGACGGCATTTGCGTTGTGGGATTGAATAAATGAGGAACATCAGCCTCACCAATTCCTACGATTCAAAGTAGCAGCCAGGACGTCAACTTGTCAATAAATTATACGAAAAAAGACTTCGAAATACAGTTTGTCTACTGTATTACTACCTACGATCTACATACGACTATTGCTCCGGACATATCCCTCTCAAAAAAGAAAGAGGCAATTGTTGTTCCGAGTTTTATTGTAATCATTAACGAACATGTGAATATCTCAGTCAATCACAAGGATATGAAGTTCAAAATTAAGAAGTCTATTTTTCAACTTCGTTCCTTTAACTCCAAGTCAAAGTACCTTTGAAAGAAATAAAAATTTGTTAGAGTTTAAAAAAATCCTTTTTTCCTTCTTTGAATCACAGAGGAATTATTTGTTTGGTACAATTTGTGTGATGTAGATTTTTTTCTTATTTAAATAAAGTAGGTACTGTGCTGCGCCCAAAATGTTATTTCAACGAAATCCATGATACTCCTTCCTAATTTCCTTTTTTTTTCTCGGCTCATGAAACTCGATGCAGACTGAGTTAAACCAATGAGGTATATAATTATGAATGACCGAAAATTAGTATAAATAGATTTTCACGATATATGTGGTGATCTCGCCAGATTTTCGGTTTAATTTTCAGTTTCCCAATTTTATTCTTCCCGATGCAGGATGAGTTAAGCCACTGAGGTAAATAATTCTGAATAAACGAAAATTAGTACAAATTAGATTTTCACGATATAGGTTGTGGTGTCGCCAGATTTTCGATTTAATTTTTATTTCATGACCGTTTTTTCTAAATGGTGTTACTGGCCAGCATGTTTTATAAATCATATACGAGTACGATGCACTATTTGTAGAACTCTTCTAACTTATTTCTGAAATATTATCATTTTTATGCTTAAAGAATAGGATATGAAATCGCCGATTCAAAACATTTGTTTTAGCTCTATCCTAAAATATAAAATTCACTCACGAAAAGTCAAACTTCAGGAGCAGACTTTCAGACATTTATGAATACCTTTAAAACTAAAATATTTGGAAGAGAGTCGGCTAGTATTTTCCCCTATCAGTACTTATTACTCTTAAATTATTGATCTTCGAATAAACAACAATTATTCGTAAGATTCGTATGAAATTATTTCTAAATTTTACTTCATGAATTTGTATTTTGGATATACCTGTATCTTAGGGTAGAGGCTAAATTGGCACAGCGGCTGAATTGGAGCATCCGTATTTACAATGAAACTATAATAGTATATCGAATAATGTACACATAGTAAGAAGATTACTAAAACTTTTGAACAATGCTGGATGAGATTAACAAACATTTTTTAGTTCGTATACATTCTTAAACGTATTATAATATTATTGTATGCTTAAATTTATGAGAAAGATACACTGAATTCCATCGCAGCAACTTTTAGTTTTGACAGTCTCACGATTACTGTAGAGGCTAGGAATTTTTTAAGAAGAAGTTCAAAGATATTTTACATTTCTGATACTTCGCGTATCGAATGATGTAAACCTAATGAAAAAATTACTGAACCTTTTGAATAACGCTGCAAGAGATCAAGAGATTGGATACTTCGTGTTTCTAGTGATTTAAACATAATAAATCATAATTTTTAGAGGTATATTATTTTATTGTACATCTGATTTCATGGGAAAGGTACACAGAAGTCTATCGCAGCAATTTTAAAAATGATCAAAATCACGACTATGGTAGAGATTCAGAATTTTTAAAAACGAGTTCAAAAACTTTGTATGCTTTAGAAGCCTCGTGTATCGAATAATGTAAGTAAACATGATAAAAAATCAGTGAAATTTTCCAATTACGTTGGAAGAGATAAAGTTACATTTTTTATTAAGCATACAATTTCTAGAAGTATGTTGTTTAATTGTGTACTAAATTTCATGAAAAGGATTCAGAGAACTCCATTGTAGAAATTTCAAGACTTATCAAACTCTCTACTAAGGTAGAGGTTGAGAAATATCAAAAACCACTCCATAAGCTTTGAATGCTTTACAAAAGTGTATATTCAGCCAAATTTGAGTCAATCTTGAGCAATTCTAGGTCAGAAGGCCTCAACTTTCTTGTATTTTCATAGCAACGTCTTGACGAATATTTTCACCAGGAGTCACATTATTTTTTCTCACGCTAGACACGTAAACACATCTTCATTCAAAAGATAAAGTGGATAGACCTAATAGTTTTTGCGCTAAGCGCGGTAACCAGGTAGCGGACGGACAGCCATTTTATCGACTGCATAAGGGCGTCCAACGAAACCCTAAAAATGATCACGCTCACGACCTCGGTAGAGATTGAAATTTTCTTATAAGTACGTGAATTTCATATATTTTTGGAATCTATTGTAGCGGAAAGGGTAAACATAATGAAAAAAACTGAAAATTTCAAATTACACTCGAAGAGATTAAGAAACATTCTTTAGTACGCATACGTTTTTACTGGTATGTTGGTTTATTGTGTACTAAATATTATGAAAGGATGCATAGAACCTTATCGCAGGAATTTTAATGAGTATGAAACTCAAAACTAAGGTAAAGGTTGGGAATTTTTGAAAAATAAGTTCATGAATTCTTTATATTTTTGCGAACTCGTGTACAGGTTCACGTAAATATAATAAAAAAATATCTTCTAGTGATATGTGTGTTGTTTTATTGTGTACGAACTTTCAAGGGAAAGTAGTACAGAACGCCATCGTGGCAATTTCAAATATTATCAAACTCACGACTGGGGTAGAGGTTGAGAATTTTTGGAAACATGTTCATTAATTTTTTATGCTTCAGAAACCTCATCTTTTGAATGATGTGAACGTAATGAAAAGTTTAACGAAACTTTTTGATTTTGCTGGAAGAGATTAAAAAAATAATTTGTAAAGCATAATAATAATAAAATTATAACAGACGACTATGGTGTAAATTGAGAATTTTTCAGAATGAGTCCATTAATTTTTTATATATTTTAGAAGCCTCGTTCATCAAATTTTCTCGCGGTATATTATTTGATTGTATACTAAATTTTCTGAAAATGATGCTCAGAACTCGATCGCCGTAATTTGAATAATTATCAAACACACAAGTTTGGTATAGATTAGGAATTTTTAAAAATGTCTAAGAATTGTTTATATTTTTTTAAAACTTATGTAGCGGATAATGTAAACATAATTAAAAAATGGATGAAACTTTTTTATTACGTTAGAAGAGAGCAAGAAACATTGTTTAGTGAGCATACAAATTTTATGGGAAAGATGCACAAAATCCCAACGCAGGAATTTTAAAAATTATAAAACTAACGGCCAGGATAGAGATTGCGAATTTTTGAAAACATGTTCATACATTTTTAATGCTTTGAAACCTCGTGTATCGAATATTGTAAATATGATAAAAAGATTAACGAAAGCATACATTCTTTAGTGGTATACTGCTTCATTGTCTATTATATTTAATGGGAGGAATGCTCAGAAATCAATCGCAGAAAGTTTAAAAATTATAAGAAACACGACAACGGTGTAGATTTAGAATTTTCAAAAACAAGTTAATTGATCTTTTTTATACTTTAGCAAGCTTGCGAATCAAATATAGTAAACATAATAGAAAAACTATTTAGAATTTTAAATGAAGCTGAAGCAGGTTAAGGAACGTTTTTTAAGAAAGCATGCATTTTTCAGAGTTGCGTTATTTTATTGTATACTTTATGAGCATGATGCTCGGAACTCCATCCTAACAATTGAAGAAATTATCAAGTTCACGATTTGGGTAGAAGTGGAGAAATTTCAGAAAAACTAGTTCATAATTTATTATTTATTTTTGAATCCTCGAGTACTGGATAATATTAACATAATGAAAAGTTTAATTGAAACTTTCAAATTACGCTTGAGAAAATTATGAAATATTTTCCAGTATGCATACATTTTTTAGGGGTACCTATTTTTATTGGATATATACAACGTGAATAGAAATAGAAAAGATTTATATACTTCATACAAAATTTTCTGGCCCGGAAAATAATTCAAGAATTATCATGATGAATAATTGCTAACATTTTGTACAGTTTCAAAACTTCAGAGGCCTCAGTTTAGAAACTGTGAAAGAATATATAACTAAAAACTCATAGAGTAGTGGGAAGGAGATTAACTTTTACCAGCTTACAGATCGCTCATAAATTAAATAATTTTTGCACGAGAGCCCCATTGGTTTCACGAATATCTTTTTCGTAATCGTAAGCTCATATGTCAAATAGATTAAAAATAATGTTGAAATAGCCAGGCTAATATAAAATGTATACCAGGCATGTTTTTAAAAATCTGCTGATTGTAAATCTAATTGATGCATACAATAAAATTATTATCGTGATTCTATCAACTCTCTGAAGCTGAATTGGTAGCTTTTTACTAATGAAATAGTGCGCAAGTCGTTTGAGAAATTGCTTTTTGAAGCATATTCGCTAATCTTCAGTAGAAAAATACTAATTCGCATTTATAGGAATTTCTATTCTACGAATTCAGCTTTAGAGAGATAATTACATTCTAAATAGGGATGCGCCAATTAAGCAGCTGCACCAACTTAGCCTACATTTCTCTTACATGACCTCCAATGCAAATTCATAAAATAAACTTGAGAAGTAATGTCATAGAAATTTCTTGAATAATTGCTTTTCAGAAGGATATTATGTTATAAGTTAAAGAACTGAAAAATTATAAGCGGTGGTAAGAATAGTAGATTTAAAGGTATTTATGAATATTCAAAAGTCTGTCCGTGAAGTTTCATTTTTCGTCAGTAAAGCTCATATTTCAGCATAGAACTATAAAAATGTTTTAAATCTGTAGTTTTATTGTTCATTTTCACAGACCACCGCAGCTACTTTAACGACTATTGTTCTGGAGGCAAGGATTTCCAGAAAATAAGACAGTTGTTGCAACGGTCTTTATTGTCATGATGGTAATAAATTTGGGTAAAAGTTGCAGAGACTAACACGGATGTGGAGTTCAAAATTAGGAAATCGCTTCTTTAACTTTGTTTCATTAATTCAAAGTGAAGCTACCTTTGAAAGATACAAATTTTTCTGATTTTGAATACAGAAATTTATTTCCTTCTTTGGATTACAGAGAAAAGATCTATTAGATATAATTTGTGTAATGTGAGAAAATATTTTTTTGGTTCAAATCAAGTACGTACTACATTACGTCCAAATTAATGAAAAATATTATCTTAAGAAAATCCATAATACTCTTCTCTAATTTCTTTTTTTGCTTGACTGAGGAAACCCGAGGCGGTGTGAATGGAGTCAAGGAGTTAAATAATGAGGATTAAATGAAAATAAGCATTATTTAGTTTTTCGCGATTTATATGTGGCCGTTTCGCAAGATTTATTTTTTCAAAAAGGAGTTTCTCCAAACTTTTATATTTTTGAAACCTCGTGAATCGAATGATGTATGCATCATAGAAAAATTATTGAATGCCAACGCAGTAATTTTAAAAACGATCAAACTCATGACTGCAGTGGAGATTGAGAATTTTTGAAAACGTGTTCATAAATTTTTAACATATCTTGGAAACTTCGTGTATCAAATACTGTTAACATAATAAAAAAATTCCTGAAAGCTTTAATTTAAGCTAAAAGAATTTGAGAAACGTTTTCTAATAACCATTCATTTTTTAGAGCTTTTTTGTTTGATTGTATTTACTAAATTATATGCGAATGATGGACAGAACTCCTCCACAGAAATTTCAAAATTATCAAACACACTACTACTACTACTACAACTACAACTCCTCGGCTTCGCCGAGGAGTTGTCAACTTCATACGTGGTGCAAACGAGTGTTTTTTCGCGAGGTGCACACGATATTTTGACTGCCAACAGGAGAAAACGCGAGTTTGAGCGGAGCGAAAACTCGCATCTTCGCTCCGGCGGCAGACAAAAAAAATTACTGAAAGTTTTTGTTAAGCTGGAAAACATTAGGAACACTTTTCAGTAGCACATATTTTTTAGAGGTATGTTGTTTTGTTGTAAACCAAATCTTATGTGAAGGATGCACAGAACTCCAGCACGGAAAATTATAAAATTAGCAAATTTGCGACTAGATGAGAGTTCTCAAAAAGAAGTTCATAAATTTTGTATGCTTTAGAAACCTCGTGTATTGAATATTGTAGGCATGATAAAAATTTAACGAAGCTTTTTAGTTCCGGTGGAAGAGATCGAGAAACGTTTTTTAGAAAGCATACATTTTTTAGACATATGTTGTTTTATTTTATTATGTTCACATAATTCGATGTATGGGGATTCGTAGATATAAGAGGTATATAAATTTGTGTTCAAAAAATTTCCAATCTCTATCCTAGGCGTGAATCTAATAATTTTTTTAATTGTTGCGTTGGAGTTCTTCACATCATTCTGATAAAATTTATAATACAATAAAACTATATACCTCTAAGACACACACTAAATGTGAAGGTATCAATTTTATCTGTAACAAAATGATCTAAGAATGTAAGAGTCTTTTTCTTCTTTATATTGATACAAATTTCTGTATTGATTGAATACCGTTATATCAAAAATGATACGTTCAGATTGAGTGTGAAAGGTATGCATACTGAAAAATTCTTGTTAATCTCTTCCAGCGTTATCAAAATGTTTCAGTAACCTTTTTATTCTATTTATATTTTTCGATATACGTGGTTTGATGAATATGAAAAATTTCTGAAATTGTGTTTGAAAAAATCCCAATCTCCACCGTAGTCGCGAGTTTGATAATCTTTTTATTGCTGCGTTGGAGTTCTGTGTATCTTTCTGATAAAGTTTAATATACAATAAATCTATACCCACGATAAGCATTTACGATGCGTAAATTGGCCCAGTACAGCTTTATTCGTACAATTAATTATTAAATGAATTTGTGTTTGAGAAGAAAAATCGAACGATTTATCAATAAACAAATTTTTTAAATTATAGTAACTTGTCAGGACTGAATGTATCCAAGAGACAGTCATGGAAAAATCTTACAATAAAGTATGCTGAATAATAGGCACTGTCATCCAAACTTGAAAGATACGTAAGTGACATTGTCTCTTAGGTCGACTGTTTCATCGCGACGTATGAGAGAATGAACCTCAACCGCAATGTCACTTATGTACCTTTTGAGTTTGCACGGCAGAATAGATACTCGACATTCATTGGAAGAACTGTGCAATTCTCAATTTTATTGTATATTAAATTTTACGGGAAAAATGCACCGAAATTCATCACAGATATTTTAAAAATTATCAAACATACGATCACAGTGTGAATCAAGAATTTCAAAAAAGAAGTCCATACATTTTTTATTTGATTTAGAAAGCTCGTTTTTCAAATTTTTTTGAAGTATATTATTTCAATGTATATTACATTTTGTGGAAACGATGATTCTCCAAAACTCGTGTAGCGGATAATGTAAACATAACACAAAAATAAATGAAACTTTTTAATTACGCTGGAAGAGAACTAGAAACATTGTTTGGTCAGCATACAATTTCTAGAGGTATGTATGTTGTCTTATTGTGTACTTACATTCATGGGAAAGTAGCACAGAACGCCGTCGCAGCAAATTTAAATATTATCAAACTCACGACGAGAGTAGAGGTTGAGAATTCTTGAAAAACATGTTCATAAATTTTTTATGCTTTAGAAACCTCATCTTTCGAATACTGTAAACGTTATAAAAGGTTTAAAGAAAATTTTTGATTTCGCTGCATAGAAATTCATCGCAGAATCTTGAAAAATTATCAGTAACACGACTAAGGTGTGAATATATTATTATTATTATTGTTATTATTGAACTTTGTCTCGGAAAACCCGGTGCGTCATCATCAGCCACGGACAAAGTCAAGTACCTGATAAGTTAAAGATATCAAAAATTTAATTACTAATTACGAAGCTTGAAATGTATTGCAGTGATGGTGTAGTAGGTACACTTTTAAGTGTATGATGTAGTTTGCAGTTTATCCTTTACCGCTGTTGTTCTTATGCAGCGGCTGAGAGCGTTGAAGGTGAAATTAGTCACTACTGGATGCTTCCTCATAGCTACCACCTCCATAAGGTTTTCAGTCGCCTACTTCATGATGATCTAGGAAGTTTCTTACAATGCGACAGGTGTTTAATAAAACCGCTTTTTGAGTTGCTGCTAGTACCCTACTGACTCCTAGATGTGCGAGATGTTCAGTGCATCTTGCGTGAACATTGCCTGTCGCCGAAATTACAATAGGATGAATAGATGCATGTTTCACA
>JAUMHM010087827.1:0-10164 GCA_032362435.1 Melikaiella ostensackeni | reverse complement strand
TTCTACGTTTATTTAATTAACATATTTTGTATGTATGTTCGTTCCTTGAGTTTATAAAATGTTTGTGAAATTTTTTGGGGGGGGGGGTGGAGTAAATCTTACAGTGTGTTACAGGGGATGGGTCGAAAATTTCAGGATGACCCGTAAACTTTTATTTTTAAATTTATTGAAAAATTTTCTCCATTACTGAGCAATTCATAATTCGTCCTTTTGTTTAAAATTGCTGTATTTTTTGGTTAATGAATCATATCAGTTGAGAAAAATAGTTTTGTTTAGAATCGGGAATTTTAGAGTGTCCGATATTTTATAATTTGTCAATTTTTTCTGGATAATTCACTATTTCGGGAATATTCCAGCCCAGGAAGAGTCAACCAAACTTCGTAAATAAAGGGATGATTTTTAACGTGAATAAGATTAAGCAACATGGATGAATTTTTCAAATAATTATGATTTCTCCATTTTGAAGCAACAGATTGTGACCACGTTATGCTTACGGAGGTGACGTGGCCTATTTGCGTTTCGCAATATGGCCTCTTTATTGTTTCAATAAAGTTGAAAATGTTATACAATCGTGTTCTTCCAATCATTCCTCTATTTAACAAGTTTCTCATTTTCAATAACCTTCTTTTAATTAATATATAGTGCCCCAAAATAATGAATTCATATATTTTCACTAAGTAATTAGTAGTTTTCCACTACTGAATTAGTAAATATCTCAAATAATCGAATTAGTAATTTTCTACTACCCTTTAGTGGCTCATTTTTCGGTAAATAATTCGGAAGAATTTCACTAACTAAAATTTAGAAAGTACGTCAGATTTCTTCACTTTTTCGAGCTTTAATCTGAACATAGGTGGTACCATTCGATATATCTTTTTCAAATAATAAGAATTATTTCATTGTTCAAAACACTGATTTGCTCCGATTCCAGAAACAAAGCGTTAAATCTATTCAATAATTAACCATATACTGAGAAAATTTCAATTTTATTTTCCACCAAAAGTTAGACAAGAATCTTGGGTTTTGGGGCAACGGTATATCGTTCACATTTTGAGAACATGTAATGTTTCATTTTTTGTTAGTAGCTATATTATATTGTATTAGATACACTTACTTGTAAAATGAAGAAATGCCATGCAGGCAAACAGCGGAATGAAGATTTTCATTTTTCTTTTTGATAAGAACAAGGAACGAGAACAGAAAATTATTTTTGAAGAATTTCTTGAACGACAACTGCTAAATTAGATTGTTTAAGATTGAGTGGAATGACGAAAATTCTTGATCTAAGTTTTGATAAGCTTTCATATCTGCTAGGTTTATGACTCATAGAACCTTGAGAATGATTTGCGTTTAAAATGTGTTCACTATCTGGATTTATTGTGAAGGTAATAAGGTATCTTTCACGCAAGAAAAAATTCATACAATTAATGGTCTGAAATGGCCCTCAAATATTCTATTTCCTAGAATAATATGCACAGAATTTCTACAATATAAGAAAAATATTCTCCGTGATGAATAAATTAAAAATATTTATACCGGGTGACAGAAAAGATCTTGAATTTCAAAATACACAAAAATATTCATATTTTTCATAGTTTAAAGATTCCTGTAGTACTTCGAAATGTATTTTGAGCTCACCCTGAATTCTTTGGAATTCTTTTGAGGATCACTAATTTCAATGGACTTTTTTTGTTTTTTAAATTTTTTTAATCACTCTGAAGACTTTTGAATTCACCTGAAATTCTTGTGAATTTTATCAGATTTCTATCTATCCCCATTTATCCAAATTCAATTGAATTTTTTTGGACTTTGAAAATCTTACTACGAAATTCGTGGAAATTAAAAAGCAAGAGTCCGAAGATAAAATAAAATTAAATTAAAATTAATTCTATTTTAAATTCACCCACAATTATTTTTGATTCATCTTTCATTCGTATTGATTTCATGGAATCTATTAAATTCAAGTCTATACCTATTTCTGAATTTTCTTGAATTCTTTTGATTTTTTTTAGTTCACTTCGAATCCTTCTAAATTCACTCAAATTTTACTGGAACAACATATATTTCTGCGAGAATGATCTTAATTTTACTTCACAGTTAGAAAAAAATTATTGGCCTCCACAAAATATACTATTTCATTGAAACGAGGGGTCTTCTTAATATTAACTCATGACTCTCAATAAGCATCGTTCGAAATCGTAGATATTATTTTGCATAGATTATACTCTACATCTTGTATTTTCATTTTTTTTTGGTGTGCTATTACATACGCCATACACGAACACTGCCGTCCAAACAAGAATCGGCGTATCTGCATTTTTATCGCATCTGCATGACAGTTACCAAAATATTCCTTATTCCATCAATTTTCATATTAAGAGTAGCTTAAGGAAAGCGAATTGTAAAAAATCGAGTGATTTGAAAAAATAGCTGAGTAACATAACCTAAAATTTTTGTTCATATTCCTTCAAATTACCGAAAATTTTTTGAAGCTGTCACTTGGGGTAAATTAGTGTTATAAAGCTGAAAACTTACCACTTATATATAAACCAAATATCTGCTAAGGCCATCCATGCTTACCCAGCTATGGCCTTTTTGACCATATAGTTGAATTTTTAATTCAGAAATATAAATTTCAAACCAAAAATTGAATAGTTAAATTCTCAGTTCAATTTTCTTGTGAAAAATATCAATTTCTAACCAAATAGTTAAACATTCGACTAAAAAAGGTGAATTTTTAATCAGGAATGGAATAGTTCTATTTTCAGTTGAAAAATAAATTTGCAATAAAAAACAGTTAAATGTTCAATTAAAGTGATAAGTTTACAACGAAAACGATGAATCTTCAACCGAAAAAATGAATTTTCAACAAAGGAGTTAAAGTTTCAACCAATTAGTTTAATTTTTAATGGAAAAAGAAAAATGGTCAATGAAAAATGTGATAATTGACATTTGAAACAACAAAAATTTCAGTTTAAATTAAAAAAAAAAACAGTTAGATTCAATAAAAAAAGACAAATTTCCAACAAAATAGTTGAATGATCAATCAAGAAAGATTAATTTCACACCAAACAGTTGTATTTTGAACCAGAAAAGATTAAATTTCTACCAAAAGAGATGAATTTTCAAACCCAAAACACAAAAGATGAATTTTTAACAAAACACTTTAATTTTCAATCAAGGAGACGAATGTTCAACTATAATGACGGATCTTCAACGTAGTTATATTTTCTACCAAACAGATGAATTTTCATTCAAGAACATTAATTTTCTACCAAAGACGGGAAATTTTCAACAGAATAGTTAATTTTCATGCAATGAGATGAATTTTTAACTAAAATGATGAATCTTTAACCAAAAAATGAATTTTAAACAAAGGATTTCAACTTCCAATCAATTAGGTAAATTTTCAATCAACAAAATGAATTTTCAACAAAGAATATTTATTTTCTATCAAAAAGGCAAATTTTAAACGAACTACATGAATTTTTAACAAATAAGTTGAATTTTCTTCTGAAAAATATCAATTTATAACCAAATAGTTAACCTTTTGACTAATGAAGGTAAATTTTCAATAAGAAATGGAATAGTTTTATTTTCAGTCGAAAAATAAATTTTCAACCAATAAAAAAAAAACAATTACATATTTAATTGAAGGGATAATTTTTCAACTAAAATGATGAATCTTCAACCGAAAAAATGAATTTTTAACAAATGAATTAAACTTTTAACCAATTAGTTTAATTTTCAACTAAAAAAGATGAATTGTCAACGAAAAATGTAATAGGTGATATTTCAAACAGCAAAAACTTTGATTGTAAATAAAAAAGAGTTGGATTTAATCGAGAAGATGAATTTTCAACAAAGTAGTTGAATCATCAACCAAGACAGATTAATTTTCTACCAAGCAGTTGCATTTTTAACCAAAAAAGCTCAAATTTCTACCAAAAGTGATGAATTTTTAAATCGAAAAGACGATTTTTTAACAAAATAGTCGAATTTTCAAGGAGAAAAGAAAAAAAGAAAAAAAAAGAAAAATTTTCAACCAAATAGTTGAATTTTCGACTAAAAAACATAAATTTTTAATCAGAAATGGAATAGTTCCATTTTCAGTTAAAAAAAATTTTCAACAGAAAAAAAAGTTAAATATTGAATTAAAGATATAATTTTTTAACTGAAATGATGAATATTCAACCGAAAAAATAAATTTTTCAGAAAGGCATAAAACTTTTAACCAATTAGTTGAACTTTCAACTAAAAAAGATGAATTGCTAACGAAAAATGTAATAGCTGATATTTCAAACAATGAAAATTTTAATTTTTTATGAAAAACAGTTGAGTTTAATAAAAAAGACAAGTTTTCAACAAAATAGTTAAATCATCAACCAAAAAAGATTAATTTTCCACCAAACAGTTGCATTTTTAAACAAATACAGGTAAGATCAAATTTTTACCAAAAGAGATGAATTTTTCAATCAAAAAGATGATTTTGAAGAAAATAGTTAAATTTTCAACCAGAAAAGATTTTCCATTCGTAGAAGAAAAAAAACTTCAACCATACTAATTAAATTTTCAACCAAAAAGAATAAGCTTTCAACCACAAATAGTTGGATATTGAACCCGAGATGAATTTTCAACTCTAATGATGAATCATCATCAGGAATAGTTGAACTTTCAGTTTAAAAAATTGATTTCCAACAAAAATAAAGAATATTCAACTCTATAAATTAATTTTTTTCCATTCTAAAAGTATTTCTATAGGTTCAGCTAGTTCCGGCTCTTGCTTCTGAGAGATTTAGAACTTCGAAGGACCAACAAGAAATGTTTTAGAAAATTTTGAAATTCAGAGTTGGAGAAAAATTCCAATTTTTCCATTCCCAGCTATAAATCTGTATGGCTCTGGAAAATATTTCTTTTTACCTTCAAAAAGTGTTTCTTTAGATTTACGTAGTTCAAGTGACGAAATTTCATAATTTTTCTTTAGAAAAAAAAATGAAGAAAATTTCTTCGAATGCTCAGGTTTCAATGGGCATGTAAACGGTCCTGACGTTGTTGTGGCATAACAACTGACACTCGAAAACTCATGAAAATTCATGACAGTAACTGATCTTCAGAATCGGATCATTCTGATGCCCAATTTGCTGATCAAATAAAAAATCCGGAATCTGTATCAGGGTGAAAATCCAAAAAACAACAAAATACGCTTAGAAAATTCTTTTGGAAAAGGTATTTCGTATTCAAGTAAAACATTTCGTCCACTTCTCAACAAATTTAAATTTGAAAATCCAACTCTTTCGTTAAAAAAAATCTTCAAAAACTGTCGTGTGACCTGGTGACATTCACTTCTGGGGACATTCAAAAATCAATTTGTATATTACAGTTATAAGTATTGAAATTATTATAAACTTTATTCTTTTATTGTGTGTTCTATTATGAAAAGATGTACACATACAAAAAAAGTTAAATGTGCAATAAGAAGGAAAATAAACGCATTCTTCTTTCGGAGAATGTAGTCAGGAATATGTGACCGTGTGACATTTTCGCATATTCAAATAATTTTTCTCCCTTTCCAGGTAAATATTAAATAATCAATGCACAAGGTATTACAGAATGAGTCACGTATGTACTATCAGATTCTATAACTAAAAATCTTGTTTAGACGAGTAGGAGCTAGTAGTTTTTCGGGGTAGGATAATGTTGATTTAAAAATTTTCACCCATAAAAGCGTTGCATATCATTCTCATCTAATTTCGGAATCAAATTAATCAATTGGCATTTACTGTGGCCCAATGTTTCAAATTTCTGCAGTAGTGTAGGGAGGCGGTTGGCACCACCCGTACGGATACGTGCAGGGAAGTTATACGAGTATGAGCGTACAATACGTTTCAGTGACGATATGGTATGTGGTACCTGGACCAAGATAATAAAATACAGCGACTTCTAGGCTCATATAGTTTCTTAGAAATAATGTCATCATTGGATATGGCCACGATAACCAACCTATTCGTGCAATGCGTGATCATAGTGGTTATGTGTTCGTAATAAAAAATAAGCGTCGCGAGGTAATTTTCGAAGATCAACTAGAGGTAAATGGTATAGTAGGAAATATGCCACCGACGCTGATAGAGCCACGTCTTTATCACTCTAATGGTATCTCGTACACTACCATAATATACTAAAACTAAAATGATTCAAAAAGATATACGAACAAGTAATTTCCTTCCTTGCCCTATTGGTTAGACTATAATCTGATTAAAGGATGCAGTTTCACTCGTTGAAACAGACGTTTAAAGAATGTTTTTTAAATTGACAATTCTGCAGTTTCTGTCTCCCTGCACCGAAAATGTTCACGGTTTACTTTAACAACTAGACTCACTATAATGTTTTCTTCTGCATTTTACGTCCCGAGAGATATAACTTACCCAATAATTTATTTATTACTTTCAAAAGTGGTTCCTCTTTTTTGATTCTAATACGAGGTGTGTCCGAAAAGTATCCGACCTGCGTTCATATCTTCGCGCCAGCGAAGCGGCTCGAGCGGCTTCTGCGGGGTATGAGCGTAACCAGTAGACCCTCACGAACTTCCTGAATACCGTAGTTACCGGCTGGACCCCTTAGGTCGTGCGCAGCGTGCGTTTTTGTCCAACGTGTTTTTTCTGTTCGTCGTATTTGTGTAGTGTTGAAAATGGCAGAAAGAACTGATCAACGAATTTGCATCAAGTTTTGCTTCAATCTCGGCAAGAGTTGTACGGAGACGATTGAAATGATACAGAAGGCCTTTGGGGACATCTGTTGACAGTGACCCTCGTTCTGGCCAACTTTCGCTGACAACAACACCGGAAAACATCGAGCGCGTGCAACTTGCGATTGGAGGTGATCGTCGATTGACTGTTCGTGAACTAGAAAATGATCTCGGAATACAGAAAACTACTGTTAGGCAAATTTCAGAGAAGATTTTGGGAATGACTCGCATCTGTGCGAAATTCATTCCAAAATTGCTCACTACCGAGCAGAAAGACCTTCGCTATGAAATCGCTCTGGACAACTTGCAAATGGTCGATGATGATGAAAATGTCCTTAAGACGGTTATTACAGGTGATGAATCATGGGCTTATGATTACGATCCTGAAACTAAACAACAATCTTCACAATGGAAGCGTCCAGGCGAACCACGGCCGAAAAAAGCACGTCAATGTCGGAGCCATGTCAAGTCAATGCTGATTATTTTTTCCGATTGTGAGGGTGTTGTATACTACGAATTTGCTCCAAAGGGGCAGACGATCAACAAAGAATATTACGTTGCAGTTCTGAAAAGATTGCATGATGCCGTGAGAAGAAAACGACCGCGTTTCTGGTCAAGCGGTGGCTGGCTTCTTCACCACGATAACGCGCGAGCGCATTCATCGAACCTTGTGCAACAATTTTTGGCGAAACACAAGATTGGACAGCTTCGCCAGCCTCCATGCAGTTCCGACATAGCTCCCTGCGACTTTTGGATTTTCCCAAAATTGAAAATGGCGCTCAAAGGAAAGCGGTTCGACGACATCAAGGACTGCTTTAAGATGTGGAAGCACCGGTGGGAGCGTGTGGTTCAATCAAATGGGGACTACTTCGAAGGATGCCACGACCGGGATGACAAAGAATAGCACCACTGCGGAGATATGAACGTAGGTCGGATACTTTTCGGACACACCTCGTATAAGACTAGAATTTTGTGATGAGGATAACTGTTGAATGCACTAATAAATATACAGAAGAAGAATTTACAATTTATAAGAAACATGAATATTCATAGATTCTACAAATTTAGTGTTGAAAACGTTTGATGGCTCAGATTAATATTGAGTCTAGATGAATTGGCACTGCACCTCAGAAAACTTTTCTATTTTTGACAGGCTTTGACTCGTCTCCTTGTTTGGTTCGGTCCACCTTGGACAGTGACGACTATTTTGCAAAGAAATATATGAAGGAAAAAAGAATGTAAAGAGCAGTCAATAAATTTGTGTGCATACAAATTTTTTTAATAGGATGGGAATTCCACCCTCTCAGCTGCACGTATTGTCTCATGCCTCGTTTTTTAGATTTAGGACCTTGCAGAGTACCCGACGAATTAACGGTGACGAGAATGTAGAGAAGTAGGCTAGGGTGGCCAGGTCAATGATGATGACCTGCTCATTTGCTGTTCAGCTACTGGAGTTTATACCTCTAACGTCGATTTTCGAGTTTAAAGTCCGCACAGAATTTAGACCAAATATTCATGAATAGGTACTTCTGGCGGGTCCTGTAGAGTCAAAGTTGAAGTACTTAAGGAAGAGAAGAAGATGACTGCTGATAGTGTTTTTTGACTGCCTGTTGACGAGCCATTTACTTGATACGGAGTTAAAGATGTTGATCTTGAACTGGTTGGTAACTGGTGATAATTTCTAACTAACTAATGCTCTGCAATTTACAATATTCATGCGCGTTATCCTTCCCCAGATCCCGGAGGGGGTGAGTAAGTTCTGGAAGTAGGGTAGGTCTAAGGACGAATATGCGTCCATGACCATGATCATTCAAGAAGAGGGTAGGAAAAGTCCAAATATCCAATTAGAATGAAGGATTATAAAGGGTGTCCTATCATCTGCATGTCAACCGGTAATGGCTGATAGGAAACAAAAATTATAAAACAAAAATTCAAGAACGAAACTTTTGTGCGGTTCAATGTTCAGAAACAACAGAGCATAAAATTTCCCTCCCATCTTGTTGCACAAAACTGAAAACTAACAGCTTTTCCCAGTTGAGGCTTGCATTCAAGAAAATTGGGAAAGCCAAATGGAACTACAGTTTCAGCACTCAAAAAGAATTACATTATTGTTCCACCAGCAAAATTTACGATCAATTGTTAATAATATTTTTACACTGAGAAAGTGTTTGCTAAACATAGAAACTTCAGAACTTTTTTGCACATTCTTTATATAAAGTATAATTATTCGGTAAGGGAAATGTTAACATCTACTTGTTAAGTAATCTTAATTTGTTTAAACAATTATGGTTTGTTTAGAAATGTGCGCTTTCCCTATAATTCATAAGAAGGCATTATTTTCCGCAATTAGACATACCGATAATCGATGTTACCAATAATATTTCTTCTTTCAGACATTCTGCATTTGTTCAAAGAATTAAAACAATAATATTCAACAACCGCCATAAGCCACCCCTATCACTTTTAACGAAACGATTCCGAAGTGCCTGCATGTAAAACAGCCATAACATTTTTCAAATGAAAATAGTCACGCAAGTCACTTTGAAAAATTCCAGATTATGTTCCCAACCCCACAATAATATCCAAACACCCCCATAATTCACCCCTAGTTCTTTTAATGAAAAATTTCCAAGGTGTTTTCATCTAAAATTATTTTTTTTTGTTAAGTGTGATAGGAGCTGATTTTGGGTGTTGTTGAATATTATTATGTGGTTAAGAACATAATCTGCAGTTTTCTGAAAGTGACCAGGGTGACTATTTTCATTCAAAAATTTTGTCGATGTTTAAGTTAAAGACACTTTGGAATTTTTCGTTGAAAGAACTAGGGGTGAATTGCAGAGTAAATTCATTTTTAATTTGTAATTTTGTTTACTTTTTACTAGCAAAAACTGTATATACAAAAAATTTGACGTAATTTTTTAACCAACAGGACATTTTTTTGATTTTTGAAAAATTTGAATTTTCAAATCCAAAAACCGAAGCCAAATTCGATTAATTTTATCATTTTCACGTCGCCCTGGTGATGAAGTCTCTCTTATTGATTTTAATAATTCAATTAAAATAACTTGAGTTTGGAAAAAAATGTTCGTTCAAATATTTATCGAAATTCGTTTCAAGAAAGTAGAATCAGTTTTGATTCTTGCTTAAAATAACAAACATGTATAGTTTGGTGATTCATTTTATATTATTGTTATATAACATTAAAGTATTATATAAGAATCGATAAGAGTGAAAAATTTTCTACCTAGGATGCTTAAAATTTAGCGACATTCCAAGCTTTATTGGGCATGTTTTAGTTTAAATGACTATAATTTTAAATATATTAAACTTTTTTACAATAATAACTTCATATCAAAGTGATAACAATAATAACTTCCAATTGTTCTTATATATAATAACAATATTTTATTTACTTATTTTAT
>JAUMHM010087826.1:0-10165 GCA_032362435.1 Melikaiella ostensackeni | reverse complement strand
ATTTAATTGTTATCTGTTCATGTAAAAATTCTAAGAGAGAAAATATGTATCTTCGTTTTATTTGATAATTTAAGAGGACAAAAGAATATTGTAAAACTTTGTAAAAGTATACAATGAAGACAATAAAATAATAAAATAAAAATACCAGTGATCTTTGTTGGAAATTTACATAAAAGTTAAGTTCACACAAGGAACGATGTAAAATCACTCGAAAAAACCAAAATATATTGTAATTTTCCCTCAATTTTGTGAATTTACATCGATATTTGCGGTAAAATTACTATGATTTTTTATGTAAGCTTCCACTACGTCCATGTAAATTCCCGACAAAGGTCACTGGTATTTTTATGTCCTATGATTGTTGTGGAAAAATTACAGATTTATTTTAAATTTCATAAATTTATGGGAAAATTCCTCCAGAAATCAGTGTCAATTTACAATAAACGCGTGATCTTCCCATATCAGTCATAGACAAAAATTATAAAATGAAATGTATTTTCCGGTCACATTTTTTACAATACACACACACACACCTTTTTCAAATCAAATACCAAAGGAAAAAAAATATTAAATCATTACTTTAAAGAAAAAAAAACCTTAAATAGAGAAAGTTCCAATTTTTTTTCAACCTTATAAACTTCTTCGTTACAATATTGCTTGAAGAATAGGAAAATAAAAATCCATTTTCTGTCTTCAACTACTTCCATACCAAAATTCAAAGCTTTATCAATAAGTTTAAAGTGACGTTTCGGATGAGATCCCACTTCCTCATCAGGTATAACGTACGTAAATTATATCATAGATAAGAAGTATTTTCTTACGTCACTCTTAACCACGATATAATGAACAAAATCGTAGATGTCTACTATTATAGACATCCAAGATCTAGCTCCAAAACTTGTCATGTTCCAAAATTTAGATTTAAATTACACCTGATGAGGGTATGCTTTGAAACATCTTTTTAAAGTTATTAATAAAGCTTTTAATTTTGGTAGGGAAGTAGTTGAAGATAAAAAATTGATTATTATTTTCCTATTTTTTAAACAATGTTATTATATTCCCTGACGTGAAAGTAGAAGACTAAAATTTAATCATTATTCATTTTAAAATAGTAAATAAATTACATTTTAGTTCAATTAATTTCGAAAAATGTAAATTGAATAAAAATAATTAATTCAAATATTAATGATCCTTCGTTATTATTTCCAGCTAAAAAATGAAATTAGGAGATAAATTGAAGTCGTGCGACGACTTAGAAAAGAAGATTGACGAATATGAAAAAAAGAACTTTATTTTGTTATACAAAAAAGACACACGAACAATAAATAATGCAAGACAGCGGTACAGAAAAATAAGACCAAGTCTCAAGCATGAAGAAATCAAGTACAATTGCATTCATGGAGGAAAATTCTTTGAATCCAAAGGGACAGGAACTCGAAAAAACAAGGTGTGTATATATGAAACTAATTACATTCAAAATTATCTAAAATTTCTTTAACTTAAGTTTAAAAAATTTAATTATTTAAACATATTTGAAAGGTACATAAAAAGGTACATTTTGTCTTTAGATCGTTTCAGCAAAAGTGCCCTATCGTGATACGATTCAGAGTGTCCAAAGATGGCAAACATCTTGAACTAAAACAAATTTCTGAAACACACAACCACGAAGTAAACGAGGTAAATTATCGCGGTCTAACTTATTCTTAAATGCCCAACAATTTATGTTGACGAAATGCTCTCGAGAATATGCTCATCATTTAAGCTCGAACAAAGAATTTATACAGCATTTAAGAGAATTTGAAGTATTTATTGTTTGAACAAATATATATCATAATTGCTACATATATTTTTACAAGCAGACTCTATAATGAAGTAATATATACTTGTTTTAAATTATAGCACTTAAACTCTTCAGCACACTAGCCTTTTACTCGATTATCGTAACTCTTTTTAATACATTTCTCACACAATTCAAATAACAAATTTTAAATTAATTTTTTTCTTATAGGCCTAGTTTAAGCATTATTACCGGCAGAGAAAATTGGACCCTCATATCGAAAGTGATATATTAGACAAGTTTAACTTGAAATGTGGAAATGTGGTGGAAACGTGAGTTTATACCAGGATAAGGAGGGAAATTTCAAAGGTCTTTTCATTCAGACAGAAAATATGAAATCAATCGTCAGAGCCTATACGAAATTGTTATCGTGCGATCCATGATAACAGATAAAGACATAACAGAAAGGGAGGTTATACGTGAAATATACCCAGACACATCTTTAATAATTTGCATTTTTCATGTATTACGAACCTTTAAACGCGAGATCACTAGTGGAAAAATGAGCATAAAAAACGATGAAAGAACGCTCACTTTACAATATTCAGAGCAGTTAGTTTATGCACGTACTCGTACAAGTGAAGCCTTTCAAAAATAATAAGACCAATTTAGATGATGTGCTCAAAAATCTGTAGTTGACTATTATGATAAGAATTGGAAAAATTGCCGAAAAGAATAGAATGTTAATGAGAATTTCGTAAAATATAATTTTCTAAATAATACAAACAACAAATTGGAAAGAGCGAACGGCATTATTCAGTCGGGTTGTGACAAACACAGTGACCTCGAAACGTTCATTGATAATTTATTTGAAACTATCAATCTTCTCGACAAAGAAAAAAATCACTCCATAATTGATTCGATGCAAAGACTGTTGTATATACCATTCTCCGAAGAAAACGACGAATACAAACTTCACACCATCTTTACCACACAGAGTGCACAATTCGTTTTAAGCGAAATTAAATCCTCAGAGAAACAAACAGTAACTGAGGCAGCTGATGGTAACAGCTACTTTTCAAGACTCGTACGCACTAGTAAAAGTTACAACGGAAAATTTTACATGCCACTTTTATCTCGCAATGCACTTACCTTGTCAACACATGTTTGCTTTAAGAAAAAAATTAGAATTACCACTGTATAGTGAGACCCTAATATTGAAAAGGTGGAAACGAAGTTACTATTTAGAAAATCACAGAGCTCGCAAAAGTAATACACAAAATAAAACAGATCTTGTCATTACTTTATCAACAAAATCCTCGGAATCGAAGAAATTGTCATTTGCACAAAAACGAAAGCTACTCCTCACGACAATTAATTCTTTGGCTGAGCTAGGTTCTCTCCGTTCGAAGGACCTATTTCAATTGAGAAAAGACAATCTTTTAACTATACAAAACCTGTGGAAGAAAGGAATTGAAGTTAAGATAATTTCAATCAGAGAAATTGTACGTATTCAAATATATTTTGAATGAATATTATATGATTATATCACTAAATCTGCAAAAGAAAATTAATTGCATTAAACAATAATATATAATTTAGAAATTATATTTATCGTAGGCAAATTACGAAGTGCACTTAGAAGATCATCCAGCATCTCAAACAATATCCGAACAAGCCAGTCCGCAACCCAAAAGAAACCGTGGATAAACGGTATATAATAAATTGAAGCGCATAAAAAATTCTATATTAAGATGCCCAAAAAATTAGAATTTTTTTATTTTGCTGTTTAGAGATTTCACTAGACCGATTTGGGTCTGATAATTAATTTTCTTAGTTTTCGGCTTTTAAAAAATACAAATTTAAGGCGAAAAAATTCTTTCACCTCTAGAAAATATTTGTTATTTATTGAGGAATAAGCCCTAAATATACAATTTAATACAAATTTATACAATTTTTTTCAAGACATCGAGCTTAGAATTCGAAAATTTGTAACTTCATTACAATCAATGGTAACAAATGTCCCCTAAACATTCTTGTTCCTGAAATAATATGCTCAGGATTTCTTTTAAAATATAAAGGGAATATCCTGCATAATGAATAATTTTAAAAAAACCAGGTGATAGACAAAAATTTTCAATTTCGAAATATACAAAAATTCAAACTTCTACAGTTTAAAGATTTCTATATTACTTTTAAATATACGTTTAGCCATAATTTAGCTGAAAATGATGTAAGCTAGTTAATTCATGTCGATTTTGGTGCAATTCTGCGTTTTGATAAGTTGTGCATACCGATTTCATTAAATTTTTAATTGCCGAAAATGAATAAGACATGATATAAATAAGAATAGGAGGTGTGCCTTGAGCAATAGGGTAAAAATTTATACATTACATGTAAAAATGATAATAGAGTTAAATAATACAAGCAAAAAAGGCTAAAAATTGGACTCTTTTGCTTGTATTATTATAATTCTATAATCTTTTTTAGATGTACATTGAAATTGACATTAAAAATTTAGTTAAATCGGTAAGCCACACTGATCAACACTTATAAAAACTTAGAATTGCACCAAAATCGACGTTAATTAACTAGCTAGCATCCTTTTCAGCTAAATTATAGCTAAACATACATTTTTTAAACTATAGAAATCTTTATACTATAAAAAATGTATTTTTTGTGTATTTCGAAATCCAACATTTTTGTTTATCACCCGGTAAAATTATTTTTAATTCATTTATTATGGAGAATATTCCCTTCAGATTTTAGAAGTAATCCTGTGCATATTATTCAAGGAAAAAAATGTTTAGGGGCGATTTCAGGCCATCAATACAAATTTTCGTATTCTAAGCCCGATAATATCTTCAAACAATTTTTATTCGTTTCATAAAATTTCACCTCTAAACAATTTTCAAAAAATAAAATAAAATTTATGGCAGTATTTTTTCAACAAAAGGAAGAAATTTATGGGGTAGAGTTTGCAAAATTTAAATTTTGGCTGGGCACCCTATTCTATATATTGATAATATAAAAAAAAAATTTCTTAAATTATTTACACTGGTGATGAGAACTTAGTCTTCGTTGACGAAAAAGTTTGCTAGAAAAAAGTAAATTCGTACCTGAAATACTGTTAAAAGATAAAAATCTAGTGATAAATATAAGTAAAAAGAATTTCCTAATACATATTGAATCCGTGGAAACAGATTTGGCAAAGCTATCGCATTCGTTACTAGATAAAAAAATTTAAATAAATTTAGTCCAAAGGTACTTTGACAACGAGGCGTGGGAAAAATTTGAGAAAACAGTTGAATCATTAATATGATTAGCGAAATACATATGTGATGTTTGTCAGCAAGACACAGAACAATCATGTTCACCAAGTGTTTGCTGCGATGCTTGTTTGCTGTGGTGGCATTTATATTGCCTGAAGCTTAAAACAATTGCAAAAACTAAAACATAGTTCTGCAGATTTTGTACAAGAAATATTCAATAAAATCGAGTATCATATATATTGAATGGTTAGTTAAAGACAAATGATGTATTTTCATGAAATTTCGTGATATTAGCATATACGAAAAATTTAAAATAACTGAAAGATTACATAATTAGATTGTACGAGTGATATCTTGATATTGAAAATAACAAAATGTGTTCAATTTAGAATATAAAAACTCGCAAGACTGTTAGTAATACATATTACTAAAATATGATCAATTGCTCAATAAAACTGTATCTATTTGTATAAAAACTTAGCCTTCTCAAAGATTATAATAAATAATCAACAAATTATTTTCAATTTCGAACTGGAATTGTATCTCATTATATATAAGTGATGCTAAAAATAAAAATGTTTTATTCAAAGTTAATACCATGACTATTTCTATCCCTAAAGAAACATAATTACCTACAAATAATTGCCGCAATGACGCATTGAAAATTTCTTCTTTCCAAATCAATTTTTATAAGTCACTACGCCACTAGAGCAACGCATTTTTTAAAGGGAGACTTGGAAAAAGGGTCGAGATGTGACAGATCACTCTTCTGTGACCAGTCACTAACACGCGTATTTTTTAAAGATAGACTTGGAAAAGGGGTTCGAAATGAGACAAATCACTCTTCTGTGACCAGTCACTAAACGCGTATTCTTCAAAGGGAGACTTGGAAAAGGGGTTCGAGTTGTGACAGATCACTCTTCTGTGACCAGTCACTGACAAGTATTTTTTTGAAAGGAGAGCTGAAAAAGGCTTCGAGATATGATAGATCACGAGACGTTAACCAATAAAGTTTTCAATATTTTTGAAAGCAATGCTTACTGCCAAAAAAGTTGAAATGCTTGAGTTCTGGACGAAAGTTTGTTTTGTTTCCTAGCGGAAACTTATAATCAAAGTTCTGTTACCTCCATTTAAATATTGATATTCATATTTATTGTTATCATTAAATTGTAATCTGTTGTTAATATTTTAATATTATAATTTATTAATGATAATACATTAAAATTTAGAACATTTTTTCAATATATCGTTTTGAATACAAAACAAAGAATACGAGAACTAAATATAAAATTAGATATGGACTATAGAATTATAGAAAATTGTGATAATTCTTGATTTTTAGTCTATATATTATTCTATATTCAATTCTCGTATTTTTTGTTTTGTAATTCGAAACAATTTTTGTTCAACTTCAAATTTTTCGATTTATTATTAATAATTAGTAACACTACAACATAAACATAATGTTTAAATTAATTATAGACAGTAAATAATCATATCCATAGTTAAATGGAGAGAACAGAACTTCGATTTGAACTTCCCGCCAGAACACGAAGCACACTTTCTCCCATCTCTGAAGCTTCTAAAGTTTTTTGGTAGTAAATATTGCTTTAAATAATATTAGAATCTTTTTTACCTAACGTCTGGTAAAACAAAATTTGATAGAATTGTTTTTATTCGAAAAAAATAATAAATTGTTACGCTCTTCCCCACGCATTTTAATGAATCCAGTTGTCCAGGGCCACTAAGCAATAAGCGCCACCGTGGCCATGGTGAACCCTCATGCCATTTTCATCCCAAAGTATTCAAAATGACAGGCGCTTGACGAAATTCGCCTTTCCCGCTCCACATGTCACTCTTGAAGAGACCTAACCTCGAAAAATATAATATTGGCTAATTTTAAAATGGCCTAGTATGGTAAGTGATGAGCAGTTTATGTGTATTTAAAAATGAATACTTTTAATTTCATGATAAAATAGTAAAATTCAGGTAAAGTGAAAAAAACCTTGCCGGAAAAGAAATTTTGTTGATGTCAAAATTTTCCATACCAGAAAATTCAAGTCAGGCAAAAGTTGCCGTACCAGAAAATTTAAATGTGGCAAAAAATGCCGGACAACAAAATTATAATACGGCAAAAAATTTCGTACTACAAAATTAAAATACGGCAAAAAATGCCGCACCTGTATACGAAACGTTTGAAGATATCTAATTGAAAAATATTCACCTCTAAACGTTCCCAATTTGTGTGTACGATTTTTAAGGTTTCATTTTGAAACTTCCAAATTTTCATTTTCCTAAATACAAAACTCCTATTTTTGAAAAAAGAAATGAAAGTTTTTTCGTTTTCAAAGCTGTGAATTAAACATTCTACGCTATAGCGTTTATGAATTTAAATTTGAAACTCTACAATTTTGGATGCTTAAATTTAAAATTGGATATTGCACAACTATTGGCTTTCGACAAAAATTAACATAAGCAAATTTATCTATTCAGGCTTTTAGTTCGAAATATTGAAAGCCCAAAATATTCTATTATGTAATGTAAACTTAAAACTATGAACTTTTGGATATTTCATGTTTAAATTAATTACTTGCCTAAGAATTGGTTTTAATTTTTTAAAATATAAAATATAATTATTTTCAAACGATAAAATTTTCCAAGATTTAAAAATGAAACCAAACAATTTTCAATTTTTCGATACATGCACTCAATTCGAAGTTGTTTAGTATTAAACGATTCCAGTTTGAAATAATATGTTCAACTTTTCAAGCTGAGGGCTGATCAACAAGATTCAAAATTTTTTAATTTACAGCTTTGAAAGATTTCAAAAGGGGAAAGTCATACAACTTTTATAATATTTGAAATCACTCTGACTTTTTTATATAATAAACTAAGAAGGTTAAAGATTCCACACCTGCTTGTAATTGAAAGATTGTAATTGCAATTGATTTTAGCAATTTAATTATTCTCACTGAAACAAATATCAGAAGTCAAAAAGATTAAAGACTTATTCTTTATTCCAATTTAAGTCATAAAAAAACGAAAAACTTATTTACTGATAAAGAAACTGAAAGATCCTAAGTAGAACGTAAAATATAATAATTTCAAAAACATTAATTTCCAATTATCAATTTCATTTTGTTGTACAATTTCGAAGATATAAAATTGTTTAAGATTGTAAGGGGAAAATTATTTTTTTGCAAATTTTATTTCAAAAAACCTTAGCATTTTGCAAATTGAAGATATTAGGGGTTTTCTTGTATCAGATTACACAGTTTTTCACACTCTGCAAAAATCCACAACGAAATTTGAAAAATAACAAAAACGATAAAGTTACTACGATTTTTTAAAGAAAGAAAAATATTTTTTCCTCAAAAACCCCACCTTTTTCTGGAATTTTTTGGAATAATAGGTAATAATACAGTCTACTTACCATGAATGTCCAATTTGGTATTTTCTTTGTTTTTCGGGAAAAAAAATTATGTCTGATTTTGTTTTCAAAACCTTGCTCTTTTCACAGTTTTTGAGATTTTGAGGGTTTTCTTGTTCTATTTTGTCGAGTTTTTTTTACTCTTTCGAAGTCGATGAGAAAAAAATATATATAAAAAAATGGTAAAGATATTTGGATATTTTGCATAATTGAAACACGAAATTTTCCAAAGCAGCTGCTAGTTTTTGACGCATTATATTATTATGTCCAATAAAGTATGAATTTTCTGATTTGAAGTAAAATACAACAGTAAAATACAATAAATGCGAGAACAGTAAAAAAAGTAGAATTTTGTTACTTCCCAAATACAAACACACCCGAGGCTCTAAATGTATGGTAAGTTGACTATATATTACCTATCACTCCTGCAAATTTTAAGGAAAGTAATAGTACCTGTTTTCAGAAAATTACGTGTTTTAATTTTAAAAAAAATCGAAATCGCTTCACCACCTTCTATTTTTTCTTTGTTTTTCTCATCGATTTCGAAAGAGTGAAGAAAACTTAACATTTTTATTATTGGAATTTTTTTGTGGATTCTGAAAGAGTGCGAAAAATTGGATAAACTGAAACAAGAAGATCCCTAATATCTCAAATTTGAAAAAATGGTACGATTTTTAAAGTAAAATTTGTAAAAAACTCATTTTACCTTTAAAATTTCAGAATATTTGTAAAAATGTAAAAAGGTCGCTAGATTAATTTAAAAAATACATGTCTCCTTATTTTCCACATACAAAAACATATTGCATTGGGAAGCCAATCCTGAACATGTGACCCGCCGGCCTGCATGATTTGAAATGGATTCGGTCCATAGCCTATTTTTAAAACTTATTTACAGTTGATTACGTTGAATGAATGAAGTTAGTATGTCTACAAATATCAGTGCATGATGCCAGTCCCAAGCAATTTTTGCTCGATTCCATTATAAAAACAGTTATTTCTCCAACACAAATAGATGATGCAGATAATTGTTTAATAAATTTGTTTTTAAAATAGCAACGTATTTATCAACTTTCCTAAATTTGGTTCAATAACTTTTTAAGTGTATACATTTTTTTAATTTAGTGAAAAACAATGACTAAACGCTGACAAGCCCCACGACACCCTTTTCATCCACTTATTTCTTTATAACCAATTTGAAACGTTTTTAAGCTTCTGCGTTCTGCTGAAAAACAGTTGAAGATTGTTGCTGTAATATTTATAGGCATTTTGAAATGGATCTGCATATTTTATATAAAGCAGCACTCTTCAAAAGCTATTAAAAAAGTTTCATTTTTTGTTTTGAATAAACAATTACTAATTAACTTTTTCAAGGATCAGATGTAATAGCTCCGTGCAGAATTTAATTATCCTTCATTTAAAAAAAAGAAACGTTCAAATCGGATCTGAATTGTCCTGTGAAAATCAATTTGTTAATGGGTACTGTTTTTGCCATACTGTGAAAGAGTACGGTGAAAACCGTGAAAGGCGTCCATTTAGGATTTTTGGAAGCGCGGCGGCGATGCGTTTTTCCAGTGTGAACCAAAGCACTGTTTAACACAGAATCTATCCTGACGCAAATGCCGACGCCGAAGCCGACGCGCATTCAGTTTTGCGTTCGAGCATGCCTGGGCCTTTAAGCACGATTTT
>JAUMHM010087825.1:0-10165 GCA_032362435.1 Melikaiella ostensackeni | reverse complement strand
AAAACTGTCAGGGTGTCTAAAAGTATATAAAATAAGAATTTAATACTATTAAAAATCAATCTTTTGTTCTTATTGTCTTGACAGTCTAGTCTGGTCCAGATCTGGGACAGGTTCGCAATGCATTACATAAAAATTTCTAAGTGTCAATTAACCAATTATCTTTCATCATTTTCGAAAAACTGTCAGGGTGTCTAAAAGTATATAAAATAAGAATTTAATACTATTAAAAATCAATCTTTTGTTCTTATTGTCCTGACAGTCTAGTATGGTCCATATCTGGGGCTGGTCCACAATCCATAACATAAAGATTTCTAAGTGTCAATCAGTCAAATTTTTTTACCATTTTCGAAAAATTGTCAAGGTGTCTAAAATTATATAAAATAAGAAATTAACACAATTAAAAATCATTTTTTTTCTTATTGTCTTGACAGTCTAGTCTGGTCCAGATCTGGGGCTGGTCCGCAATCCATAACACAAAAATTTCTTTAGAATTGTCTTACCATTTCCGATAAATTTGTAGGGTATCTCAATTTATACAAAATACAAAACTAACACTATCAAAATAAATTCCTGTTTTAGTTACATCATCATAATGGATCTCATTAACAGAGGTTGTTTAAAAAATTTTGTTATTAAAAAATTATCAAAGCTCACGATCAAATTTCTAAGTTCCGTCGTTAAAAATGTTAAATGTTTATGAAAAATTACATTTTCTGTCATTGTAAAAAGTTGTAAAGTAGTCTACAACGGGAAAAAAGGAAATATTACAGTAAGAGAAATTGTAATCGATTTAAATTATTTATTTAAAAATTATTTTATTGATATTCCTGTTAGCAGTTCGTATATTTTACATAACCATAACATCGTTTAATATTAAATATTTAATTAGAAAAAAAGAGTTTGAAATTTGGTGTTTTAACTTTTTTGAGCTGTATCTTATGAGGATGGCTTTTTCATCGAGTTTCAACTCGCAGGTTTAGCGCAATGGTTAAAACTCCCGACTGCTAGGCGATAAATTTAGGTATAGTTGTAGGTTTGATACACCGTAGCGTTAGAAAATTTATTTGTGATATAATGTTTAAAAATGTAATATATGTATTAACTCTAAACACGATCATTAATATTTAAAGTCAAAATACTCGCAATCAATTAATATTTATTTTTTTAAATACCTCTTTGTCACTAGCAACACACTAGCCGCTAAATAGCGGCAGACCAGCGGCTCACTAGCGGCTGGCTAGACCGTCTAGCCGCAAACTTTGCAAAAGTTTCACAGGTCTGGTCAGCCCCAGACTAGACCATCTGATCTGCGCCAGGTTAGAGTCTAGGCGGTCTAGTCTAGGGCTGGCCAACGCCAGAAGATTTTTCCACTAGGGTTGAAATTATGTTAAAAATAACTGGTTAAAATTTGGTAATGATCGGTTAAGCCGCTCTAAGGATATCATGCGCACCGCAAAACACCTTTTTTTTGGACCTCTGCTGGCAGATTGGCTATAAATTGCTTGTTTATCGATATTTTTACCTTAAAAAATTACTGTAACTTCTAGAAATGTATATTATTTGAACTGTAGAACATTTGTGATTAAGTCATAAAACCTGTTTTCAAGAAAAATCCTCAAAAAAATAGTTTTTTTTGGCCTTGCGACTGACCCTTACTCCTTAATTTGAGGAGTCAAAGAAAAGTCGCGACTGAGCCGGTCCTGCACGTAGCTCCTGGCCGAAAGGGAGCGCGGCGTGGCGATTCTCGAACGCTCCGTCTCGTCTCCTTTGGGCAATTTTCCCAATGGCTTCCGCTGATTGTTTGCTTCAACTGCGCAGCCCTTGGATTGGTGAGTATGCTCGACTCGTGGTTTCCAGCACCGCTGCATCGGAACAGAGTGCAGGGAGGGCTTTTACGATATCTGTAATTATTGAAAAAAAAAGTATTCGCAGAAAGATCCGATAGCATTTCCGATAATGAGGAAACTCTCATCTTCTCTTGATTGGGTGCGTCCGCATTGTTACTGACAGCCACAAATCTAAAACGATCAGACCTAATTCTTATCTCATTCTGGGAGTCTTGATATAGGTTGGAGTGACGTTTCCAGAGCCGCCATGTCGAGGACCCAACAGGGTGTGAGACAGATTGCGAACGTCACCCTATAGCCTTGGAGACATACAAGGATTTCACGCCAGATTCTGGGATAATTGGAGACAGCAGACGCATCAGGCGGGAATGATCATGAAGTCAAGGCAAGTCATGAACAGAAATACATAACAAACGCATAAGCCCTGAGATTCCGAAAATCAACACAAAAATATGTCCTTGGCGGGTCATTCTACGTGACGAATGGGAGCTGATTTCGTTAATTAAATTAAATAAAATTGCAAAGTAGCTGGCTAAAATTCTGACACGTCACAACGTATGTATGAATGCTGTCAATTTCAGAGCTTCAAAAGTTGAACTGAAATTACAAATTAATTGAATATTTGAATGAATGACGTTATAATCTGTGTTTTGCTGCAATATTTGTTCGAAGTGTGAGCATGCACTGACATACTTTGTAATTTGGAATAATTTTCTCAATTACGTATTTTACGACATAGAACAAAAAATAATTGAGCAGAAAGCTCTTGTTATATAGTACTGTAAACATACACTCTGAATAGGAACCAGTCAAAATTTGACTAATTAAATCAATGAGGCATGCCTTAGCTGAAGAGTTATTCATTCCTACTGACAAAACAGTCGCTTTAACAGATGAAACAGTCAACATGGCTGTATAATCAGACAGTCGCTTGAAATGGCTGATATTCAGTCAACAGAAGTGACTGACTTGTCTGCTACAGTAAGATTGTAAGATTAGATGTAAATTAGAATTCGTTTCATTGGCTCAAAAGAATTGTCTTGACTTAATTTAGGTCCCTGTAAAAGATCCATGTTTAGAAGATTTAGAAGGAGAAAGGCATTACTTGTTTTCACCTGTTTTTTTCACAATTTAATACAGCAAGTAATGGTTTAGCCTTTTGCTTGTTTTTTTTTTTTTTTAATTTGAAGAGGAAAGAGTTCTGCAATTTTTCGTGTGTCAGTATTTTTGTTTTTCGGAATGCACCATAGCTTTGGCAAGGGTATTCCATGGAAGTGGTTGTTTCTTTCAGGATGTTTCTTCCACGGTTTAATAGAGCTTAGTAATAGCTCAAAAGTACTTTCTTATTTTTTTCCTAAATTAAAAAATTGAAAAGTCATGCAACTTTTTATGTGTTAAGTCTGGAGTTTTTTGGGACGCGCTATCCATTGATAAGGCTTTCATCAAAGCGCTTTTTTCACGATTTTATGGAACCTGACAATTCACCCGAAACGTTTTCGTAGTTTCTTGTTCAAGATCACATGCGTTAGAGTCAGAGAGTTTTCTGTTTTTCCTGTCAGATTTGCGTTCTGGTACTCACGCCTTTTCACCCGACTGCCCTTCAAATGATTCAAAATAACCATAAATGACTAATTTAAACACTAAAAGCTACTGATTTGATCATTGAAAATGATTGACTCATCAGTCAGAATAACAGATTCGATTATTTATGTAAATAACTTTTCCCTCACTGGAAATAACAAATCTTTACACTTTTCCTGTCACTTCCAACCTTTTTTTCCACTCCTCTCTTTCCTCCCTCTTTTTTTTTATACTTCACTTCCCAGTTTGAAATTTCCTCACTTGACTCACTTAAATAATATTAAATAGTGAAGAGAATTTTTAACTTATAAAAGCAAAAAAATTGCTTCCGTTTCCAACCGTAATTCCTACCCTTCACATTACTCCTGTGCTTTCCAATCTTCTCATCTTCTCTTTCCTTTCATTCCTCTGTTTTCCTCAATTTTCACTTGCGAAATTGATATTCTTTTACATGACTTGTTTGAAAAATTCGGAATAGTACGAGAAATTCTTCACTCATGAAACCAGAGGAGAAATGGAAAAAAAGTAAAAAAAATGCAACAAAAAGGTGGATAATGGAAAGAAGGATGCAAGAAGAAGGCCAAGTGAAAAATTTGGTAAATTATTTCCATTTAAACCTACAAATTCCAGCAAGGATGTTGAGTGAAAGTGAAAAAACATCGAAAGATGAAGGAAGAAGGGTGCTTTGTCAAATTTGAAGAGAAAAAGGTGGAAGTGAGGGAGGGAGGAGAGAAAAATAAAATTGAGAGAGGGGAACGAAAACGACGTAATAAAAGGTGAAGAGAATTAAGCAAATGGAATGAACAAAAGTAAAGAAGAAGGGGTAAAGTAAAAAGACTAGAAAGTGATGGAAGGCAAAAAGATAGATGGGGATAGTACGCTATAAATAAAAACTTCCAGGTGAATATATAGAAACGAGAAAGTGGAAAAAAATATTGAGTTATGAAGACTGAGTGATTAAACCCCCTTTCTTGCAAATTTCAATTCTACGTTTTCCACCTTTACTTCGTAAAGTCCCTTTACTTTTGTCTCCTATTCTTTTTATTCCTTCCTTTTTCAACAACAATTTCATTGCTTCATATGATTGCTGCCTTTTCCAACCTACCTTTCTACTCCTTCCTTCCCTTAATTCAGGTAGAAAATAAGAAGTAAGAAAGAAATATTTCAATGATGATCACACTAATTGGGAGATAGGAGAAACAAGCGGAAATTAAAGAATCGTAATGGGGAGGCGAGAAAGCAGAATAAGGTAAAGGTAAAAAAGAAACCAATGCAGTATGCAATCGAGGTTTAGGAAAATATATACGTAGGAAAGGTTTTTTTTTGGCATTTCAAGGAAAAATAAAGGAAAATGAAGAGAGAAAGGTAGCAAATAATAAAAAAATAGGTACTTTGTAAAATTCAAAGAGAAAAAGAAGGACGTAAATGAGGAAGCAAGGAGGAATTTTTCTCATTCCTTCTAGTTCCTACGTTTCTTTTACCTATTCTTTCCGTGTTTTTCTTTCCGCTTGCATAAGACCTCTATTCTAGATTGATTTTGCAAATAATTCTTACTTTTTCATTCTGAAGCAATGACTTGTGAATGCGTTATCTTGGTGCGCGTGACATTACTTCTTTCAAGTTTCGCAATATTGTCTTCTTATTGTTTCAATAAAACTGAAAATGTTACACAATCACGTGCCTTTTATGAACATTTCTATTTGATATATTTTCAAACTGCATAACGTTTTTTAAAATTAATATACACATTCCTAAATGAATTTATATATTATCACTAAGCAACTAGTACATTCGCACTATCGGATTAGCAAATATTTCGACTAACCGAACTTGTTGATTTTCTACTTATCTGTAGTGGCTCTCGTTTCTCTTACTGAAAAAGTAGAATTCCACTAGTGAATGGAGATCAAATGCATTATTTCTCAACTTTCAGCCACTACTTTACTTTTACGAATTTTTTTTGTCATTCAACAAATAGTTTCAAAGATATCATTTCTTTAATTCGAAGAAAAAAAACAATTATTCATTCACATAAATTTTCATTTACTATTCTTTGAGATTAAGGCAGTATATATGCCATAGAGTAAACTATGTCATATAATAAAGTACATCATCATATGCTCGTAATTGTAACAAATATTCCATCAAAACACGCACACATACAACACCATTTTAAGGCAACAAAAACAAACCCTCCAACAATTAGTAGTGAAATTTGAAAGTTGGACGTTAAGAGGAAATTTTTATTTTTATTTCCTCTAAAGTAAATTTATCAAGTATCAATTTCATTTTTCAAACTGTTTTTTTATGTCAATACGATCACACATGTGCTCTATTGTTTATTACTCCTCTTTGAGGTCCTCTTGACACTGTAGTCGCCTCATGAACCAAACATGCAAAGCATGCATCAATAGCAGCACGAGCTGATTCTGCTTTCCCTTTTAAGTTAGTGACAATATCGTAACAGCAATCTCTTACCAGCTGTGAACAAAAAAAGAATAATTTTCTTATATTTGAGTTAACATTTCCTGTGTAAGTTATCCCTCTTACTGATTTTCTAAATATTGATTGTACGGTAATCTTGATAAAAAGTTGATAATAAACTTCGAGGCTCACGCATTTAAATGTCAGACGTCTTTTTAAAAATATACCGAATGTGGATAAAATTATTCAATAATTAAAAATCTTCTTCAAGATATTATAGTTTTTTCTGACTCAGTGCGACTAAGTTCTGAAAAATTCAATCATTAGTATTTCGCGATTTCTTATTGAATTTTGTTAGGATTGCAATATTCTCAAAAAACAGCGGCAAATACCGATGCTCTTTCTATTGACATTCCATGCAAAACGTGCTTCGTAACTGATTACGTTTCACTTGACATGAGTAAATTGGTAGCGATGGAATAGAAAAGAGCGAATATTACGTTTTAAATTTAATATAAATAATATTTTTACGAACGTTAACATTCCGTTCAATCTGGGCACTATTATGACGCCCTTGGCGAATGACATATCCAGGATAACAATGAGTTTTATAAAATTCGCGATGAGCCTTTCAACAGCGGTATTTATCCTACTTGTCAATAAGTATTCCTCTTTGGTGTGCAGCTTCTTCTGTATCCTAGTGAGAAGAAAGAACGAAACTATCACAGTAATTGTTTATTTTTTTGAATTACACAAATCTTTAGGAATTAAAAATAATTTTTGCGAACTGACTTCAATAGCATGGCGTAATTTGGTGTGGATGTCAAATATCAGTTTGAAAAATATTCTACGGAAGGTTTCCAGTTGCTCCTCCAATATACGTGCGGCGAAGACTGTAAAGATAAAAAGTGATGATAAAATTCGATGGAAATATTATTTTTCTAAATTGCATGGTTTAGTATATATATATATATATATATATATATATATTAAAGAATTGGTCAAACAATCACCGCAGGGTCCCCCTGGAACGACAGCCATTCTTAAGGCGACCCAAGAATGACAGCTCTTTGCATCCATCTCGGTCATTTTCCTGGCACGCAGATATGGCTTCGAGGTTACGAGCGAGTGATAGTTTCGCACCTCCGAGAGCACCGATGACAAGTACAATCATTTCAGTCGAATATTTCATGTACACACCTCGCAGCTCCCGTATAAGACCTCGACATCTCTCCCCCTTTTCCTTCTCCTTGACTGTGATGTCGGCGTCGGCGAAAGCCGAGAATTTGGTAACAAACCTCATTCGATTCTCTCTGTCAAGCAGCACGATGTCAGGCAATGAGTGTGCAACCTTTAGCTTGGGGTCGAAGTTCCAGTAAGTTTTGCACAATTCGTTCTGGACAATTGAATCTCCATCTCTATGGGAGCGTTGGGCAGAGCAGGGTCGCAGTTAAAACCATAAGAGCGACAAAGATGGTAATAAGGCACTCTTAGGGACGCATTATGTCTGTGGAGATACGTCGTTCCCGCTTGCGTGGGGCACCCAAATGGTACGTGCCATACATAGGTGCTCAGAATGTGCATAGCACGCTCTGCACCTGTCGCTGGGAACTCCTTCACGTAAGATGCGGCTACGGCATACCAAGGTGGAAATAACACCGTCCTGATACGCAAAAATGAAACCCTCTGTGCCTGAATCATGTCCGGATAATTTAAGGGAAGCAAGCGCTACCTCTATACAAAAGGACTGACCGCTTACATTTATTGTATTAGTTTCCGGGCATTTTCTTATTGTGGAGCAGTTGAAGGAAGTTTTTCACCTCTGCTTTCTTTACTCGGGCTACTAGGAGTGAGGCATCTAGATGAAGTAATGCACTTTTCTCACTTTTGATGTTAAGATCAAGACTGAGGGTCTCGGCCACCCTCTCCTTTGCTTTGTGGAGGGACGCTCCTTCGCCAATTATCTCGTGGTCCCTGACCATTGTTAGAAGAGTATCTCTTCCATTTGCCACGATGTGAGCTGTACCCAAGATAATTAGGTTATAAAGACACTAGATATTGAGAGGTCCGCGTCCGCCTTTACGGTGTGGGTTGCATAAGCACGGAAGGCACGAGTTAATATGCAAGCGCTCCTGCATAAACATGATCTTATGTGTGGCGACATCAAGGGCCGTGAGCTCGTGCTTCGTCTATGGAACAACCTCAAATGGATAAAGTAGAACCCTAACGATAAGCATGTTAATTGCAGATATCTTGTTCAATGCCTACAGGTCAGAAGATCAAGTCTGTCGAAAGAGACGCTCGTACCTGCTTACTGTGAACCTCTCAACGATCTTCAAACCATCCGTGAGGTGCTATGTCTTAGAAGCATAGATCTTCAAGTCATCCATATCAAATATGTAAGTGACCTTATGCTCACGATTATTAGGTCCGCCGCAGAGGTACCCATGATAATTCCGTAGTGCGAGAGAGTGTCAAAAGTGTGATGGAAGAGAGAAGAGAGCTCATGGTGTCACCCTGAGAGACACTCTGTTTGAAGATGACGCTGTTAATCATCACACAATGCTTTCCGGATGAGATAGCGAATTTGCACGATAATAAAACATTTATTCATAGGAACCTGTTCTAGCTATCGTACATCGAATAGTCGTTCATCCCTAGCTATCAGTCGAATCGCAGAAAGAATCAATTTCAGTCCTAAAATGGTACCATGATAAGTTTTAAACATACATGGAGACGTCTCAAATCTACATTTCATATCTACACAGTTCCTTTATGGAAGGTTTCTATTCTACAAAATATTTGAAAAAATGAGAATAAACTAACATTTTTAATGAAATTCCTACACGAGGAAGTCGCAATATCAATCTTTAAAAATTATTCCATGAGAAAAAAAGTCTATGCTCTGTGAACATACATTCGCAAATATGTTCGTACAATTCCTACGCTAGGAGATCACTATTAATTCCTATAATTGTTCCACGCAAATGGAGTCTTTGCTCTATAGAGAAACAAGAAATAAAATCACGCAACTATTCAATAACAATTCTACGCTAGAAAAACGCTATCGAAATAAGAGTCTTTGCTCTGTGGAAAAACACTAAATAAAATCGCGCAAATATTTCCATAAAATTTCTACACTAGGAAATCACTACATCAATTCTCTCGCAGAATAAGAGTCTTTGCTTTGTAGAGTGACACTGTATTTTTTTTACGCAAAAACCACTCAGGAAGGTAAATACACTTGAAGTAGAGAGATTACTTTGAGATATTTTGAAGAGATATTTTCCCTTTAAATTTGCTTCAAAACTAAAAGGGGCTGAGTCGTGGCTCAGGTATGTCTGTCGGAATGGACGATTATTCTCAAAGTGGACTCCGCTCTTCTCTTAACAGATTCATGGCCTTTTATTGCAGCTCAGCATACGAGTGACTACTTGTTCGTGTGGCTCTTCATGTTGCAAGAATTTAATTCGTAGTGCGAGAAATAAAGGAAACATTTTATTTGAAAACTCTGTAAATTGATTAAAAAACAGTTTCAACATAGTGGGAATTGGTCGTTTTGAGAATTCAATTCATAGTGCGGGAGATTAAGGCAATATTTTATTTTAAAAACGCTGCAAATCACTTAAGAAACATTTCAAACGAGTGGGGAATGGTGCACGAAAACAATAACAAAGGAGTGCAGCTTGAGGACAGAAAAGAAATACTGACAGAAGGAAAGTAAACAGTGAACATTCTCTTAAAATAAAAGTTTCATCTAATTATGGAGTTCGTAGAAACCAGTAAAAATTGGGGTGATGAGGCAGTTAAAAACATGAAAAATTTGTATACTATTGGCAAAAAATTGAGGGTCAGGATGCAATAAGAGTACATAAAATTTTCTCGTGCAAAAACGAAGTCCCCTGGAGGCATTGGAAAAAATTTTCGAATTTTAATTTTTAAAAGATATATATGGATGTGAAATTCGATTGCGTATCTTTTCCTCTGAAACAAGAAGTTGCAACTTTTTTAGTTCAAAAATTAGAGCCAAAAAACTTACTTTTTTGAAAAATTCAATTTTAATCCGCAAAGACTTCTCATGACGAAAATGCCGAGAAAACTATGATAAAGTTCTTTGAAAAGTTTTAGATCAGAATAATTAATAGTTTAGGAGTAGTGATGTTTTTAGATAATGTCACCGCTAGAGTTCTCGAGTGTGCTATAGACTCTGGGGCTTACCGCCGCCGCCGCCACACCACGATCTCTCGCTAGTGAGTTTTTTCTTATAATATGATAATGATTAAATTTTTTAGTGCATAACAATTTAGCGAAAG
>JAUMHM010087824.1:0-10166 GCA_032362435.1 Melikaiella ostensackeni | reverse complement strand
AAAAATTTCTAATTCAGCATCTACTAACAACTTTTATATTTGGGTGCCATTCGAGTACCAAATGAATTAGTAGAAATCGAACTATTACTAATCTCTCTGTAATAGTTTAGTGCCTACTAATAACTCATTTATTTACCAGTGGGTCGCTTAAGAATCAGTAGAAATTATATTATTACTACATAATTGGTAGCAGCTTAGTATTCTACTAACTCATAGTCAAATTGATCTAATTCATCATCTACTAGCAACTTATTTAGTTACCATTTGGCTACCGAATGAGTTATTAGAAACTGAACTGTTACTAATCTGTTTCTAATTGTGCTGTACCTTCTTATAACTTAACTATTCACCAGTTGGTAGCTAAATTAAAATAAAAGAATAAGAAAAGAATGAAAATATGAAAAAATTAGTACAAATTATACTCGCATTATTACTACTCAATTAGTAGCAGCTTAGTAATTCTACCAATTTATAGTTAAAAATTTCTAATTCAGCATCTACTAACAACTTTTATATTTGGGTGCCATTCGAGTACCAAATGAATTAGTAGAAATTGAACTATTAGTAATCTTTCTGTAATAGTTTAGTGCCTACTAATAACTCATTTATTTACCAGTTGGTAGCTGAAGAATCAGTAGAAATTATATTATTACTACGTATTTGGTAGCAGCTTAGTATTCTACTAATTCGTAGTCAAATTATTCTAATTCATCATCTACTAACAACTTATTTAGTTACTTTTTGGCTCCCAAAAAAATTAGTCGAAATTGAACTGTTACTAATTTGTTTTTGATAGTTCAGCACCTACTTATAACTCAATCATTTACCAGTTGGTAGCTAAAGAATTAGTAGAAATTATACCACTACTACTTAATCAGTAGTAGCATAGTTATTTATTAATTCATAGTCAAAGTTTTCTGAATCAGCATCTACTAACAACTTATATATTTAATTACTATTTGGCTACTAAATGAATTAGTGGAAATTGAGCTATTACTAATCTGTTTTTAATAGTTCAGTACCGACTGATAACTCAATTATTTACCAGTTGGTAGCTGAAAAATTAGTAGAAATCATATGGCTGCTACTTAATTAGTAGCAGCATAGTATTCTATTAATTCATAGTCAAATTTTCTTAATTCATCATCTACTAACAACTTATTTAGTTACCATTCGGCCACAAGAAGATTTAGCAAAAATTGAACTATTAATATTCTGTTTGTAATAGTTCAGTACCTACTAATAATTCAATTATTCACCAGTTGGTAGCTAAAGAATTAGTAGAAATTGTATGATTACTACGCATTGAGTAGTAGCATAGTACTCTATTCATTCATTGTCAAATTTTTCTAATTCATCATGAACTAACAACTTATTTAGTTACCATTAGGCTGCTAAATAAATATCTACTAACAGCTCATTCAGTTTCCAGTTGGTTACTAAATGAATAAGTATGAATTAAACTACTACTACTGTTTAATGAGTAGTATAATGTAGTCTGTGCTAATCCATAATCTATTTTTTTTATTCAAATAGTGGTACTTTCATACCTATACTAATTTTCTATTTGATAACAAAATCGTATGTAACTATATGAATGAGTAGAAATCGAAATTATACTAACTCAATATAATCTGACTATAAATTATTAGAAAACTACTAGATATTAGTATAAATGCTTACTTGAGCAATGGTTACCAATTTGCTACTAATTCCGTCAGTCTCGACAATATTTTCATATTTTGTCTTTAACTGTAGCAGGGATCACAGTCAGTCTCTTATTCCCATTTCGTTACTATTTTTCCCCTTTCCCCCTATTTTTCTCAAAATCACCTATAATCCTTATATTTGCAAATTTTGGTCATTTTTTTCTCCTTTTCCCTTTTTTTTGGAGCTGCGACTAATTTTCCGAATAGAAATCTATAATATTCAAAAAGACGAGCCACATTATATACTTGTGCAGCTATATGAGCAATCCGCATGGAAAAATAGAAAATTTAAACGAAATTCAATTTGCAACTAATCAGATTTGGAGACCTTTACTAAATAATTCTTTAAACTCGCAATTTCTTTATCTGAGTTAGCCCTAAATATCTGAATTCCGAAACACTAAATTCAACTTTTGCAATAAATATGAATGTATAATATGCACATAACGATAATGATCTTGATTTTTATGAAGTGACTTTCTTGCGGATTCATTGGCTAAAAAACTACTAAATTTGAAAATCTTTGATTCAACTACTTTAAAATTCAAAAAGCTCACTGAAAAGGTTAAAAAGTGAAAAACGAAACTTGGAACCCATCAAATAGTTTAAAAGCTTTCAGATTCTAAAGGCTCCAGATAAAAAAAAATACAAATTTGAAGCTCTTTAATTAATGAGAAAAATATAGAAAGTTCTAATTAAAAATTTTGAATTGGAAAGGATCCGCATTTATTAGAAAAATAGGAAATGTAGAGAAAATTCAGTTTGAAACTATTCAAATTAGAAGACCCTTATCAAATAATTCTTTGAACTCTCAGTTTGAGAATAATTACTAAAGCTTCTAAATTTGTATGGATTTTCTTCAAATTAAATTATTTGCAAGTTTAGAAAACTAGCAAATTTAAAAGCCTTCGCGATTCAATTATATACCTTAAAATTTGAAAGACGTCCAAGTAAAAAGTTTAAAAATTAAAGAACCTTTAGAACCCAACTTCAGTTTTGAAAAAACTTACAAATTTCACTACTAAAAAAATGTAGAAACTTTTAAATTTCAAACTAATAAATTTGGAAGCCTTTAATTCAATAACCTTAGCATTGGACAATTTCTAACGAAAGAAGATTAAAGATTAAAAAATGAGATTTAGAGCCCATGAAAAATTTCAAGCGCTTTCAGAATATAAATACTCCAGTTTAAAAAAAAACATACAGATTTGTAGCCCTTCGATTAATAAAAAAATGTAGAGACTCCTCAATTCTTAATTTTGAATTTATAAAGATCCGCAATGTGCATGCATGATTTTTATTTAATAAATTTTTTTTGAATACTATTTCAATTTTCGAAAAATATTTGATATGAAAAATCCAGTTACACATTTATTCTTCCAATGAATAAATAGGAATATGTAAGGATACCAAATTTCTCCCTTAAAAAATTATTTTTTTTAGTTAGTACCTCGGAAGCATGTTTTTATATTTTCATCAACTTTTCTTTGATACTTCTTCAATTTTTGAAAATATTTTGATATAAAGCATCCAGCGATACATTCGTTCTTTTAATGAGAAAATAAAAATATGGAAAGAAAAAAAATTTCCCTCTTTTAATAAAAAAATCTCCTTTTCGGTTAGTATCTCGAAAGAATATTTTTATATTTTTTGAAACTTTTTTTTGATACTTTTTGAATTTTCGAAAAATATCTGATATGAAGAATCTAGCGATACATTTGTTCTTCCAACGAAAAATAGAAATATGAACAGAAAAAAGATTCCTCCTTTTCAAAAAAAGTCCCTTGTTTAGTTTATATCTCGGGAGCATGTTTTTAAGTTTTTTAAAAATTTTCTATAATACTTTTTCAATTTTCGAAAAATATTCGATATAAAGAATCCAGCAAATACATTCGTTCTTCCATTAAAAAAATGGAAGTATAAACAGAAAAAAGAAATTTCTCCTTTTTAGTTCGTATCTCGAAAGCATGTCTTTATATCTTTTGAACTTTTCTTTGATACTTTTTCAAGTTTCGAAGAATATTTCGTAGAAAGAATCCAGCGATACGTTCGTTCTTCCAATGAAAAAATAGAATTATGAAAAGGAAAAAAAATTCCCCTTTTTTAAAGAACATCTCCTTTTAAGTTAGTATCTCGAGAGCATATTTTTATATTTTTTCAAACTTCTAGTTGATATTTTTTCAATTTTCAAAAAATATTTAATATAAAGAATCCATCGATACATTCGTTCTTCCTATGAAAAATAGAAATATGTAAAGAAAAAAAAATCCCTCTTTTTAGTTAGTATTTTGGGAGCATGTTTTTATGTTTTTTAAACTTTTCTTTAATACTTCTTCAATTTCTGGAATATATTTGATATAAAGACTTCAGCAATACACTCATTCTTCCAATGAAAAAATAAAAATATGGAAAGAAAAAAAATTTCTCCCTTGTTTTAGAAAAATCTCGTTTCTAATTAGTATCTCGGGAGCATGTTTTCAAATTTTTTTAAACTTTCCTAGAATACTTTTTCAATTTTGGAAGAATATTTGATATAAAGAATCCAGCGATACATTTTTTCTTCCTAAGAAAAATTGAAATATGAGTAGAAAAAAATTCCCTCTCATTAAAAAAAGATCCCCTGTTTAGTTCGTATCTCGGGAGCACGTTTTTATGTTTTTCTAAACTTTTCTTCAATACTTCTTCAATTTCCGAAAAATATTTGATGTAAAGAATCCATCGATACATTTGTTTTTTGAATGCAAAAAAAGAAATATGAAAATAAAAAAAATTTCCCTCTTTTTAGAAAAACTCCCCTTTTTAGTTAGTATTTCAGGAGCAGTTTTTTATATTTTATTAAATTTTTCTGCAATACTTCTTCAATTTTCGAAAAACATTCGATATGAAGCATCCAGCAATACATTTATTTTTCCAATGAAAAAATAAAAATGTGAAAAGAAAAAAAAATCTTCCTTTTTTTGAGAAAATCTCCTTTTTAATTAGTGTCTCAGAAGCATGTTTTCATATTTTTTAAAACTTCTCCTTAATGCTTTTCCAATTTTTGAAATATATTTGATATAAAGAATCCAGCGATACATTCACTCTTCCAATGAAAAAAAAAGAAATATGAAATGAAAAAAAATCCCTTCTTTTTTCGAAGAAAAATTCCCCTATTCTCCCTGAAGTTAAACTGCTGAATTGAAACTGCTGTTTAAGGTCTCAACATTTTAGTACTTCTGCAGTTATTCTTCAGGTCGCTGTACCTCCTCGAGTTTATTATTGATTTTTCATTTCTCGTATAATTCTGACTCAAAATATTGCTTTACGAAAATTCATGCAAAATTCTTTTTTTTTTTTGTAAAACAAAGTTGTGCATATTAGAGTTGCATGGTAAGAACGCCTTGGGTGCACTTGGTGTGATACAAGAAGCGCTTATTCCTGCCCCAGGGTTTCCCTGCCTAGTGCCTACTGCACTATTCCACGCCAGAAATCCGCTCTGTCGACTCTCACGCTATAAAATACGTAATGCCGAGAAGTTTGCGGCGCGTGAAATCTTCACGGCACTTAGTTGTAGCTTTCTTTTTAATCCTGTTTTTCAAAGCTGGATGGTTACCCGGCTAGCCTCTCTCTTTGGCTTTTGTGCAGTTTTCAAGTTCTCAAACTTATTCCCACATTTTAATATTTTGAAAGTTGCCCAAAAAAAACCACAATCGCATTAGAGAAGAAAATGAGGACAATTTTCTTGGTCTCTAAAATCATGGAAATTGGTCTGAAAGTTAATAAACAAAAAGAATCAGTTGGTTGAAGCGGGTGGTAAGCAAACATCAAAAAGGGCATCCTAGGAAAATGTGTATCTTTTATATAATATTTCAATATACGGCTTTCAAAATGCGAAAAATATGACATAGCGTGTTTTATTTTTTATTGCATATTTGTATGCGAAGAGCTCCAACTTGAGCCATCCCTGAAGAAAATCGGTGAAAAAGAAATGATTCCAGAATAGCTTTCATAAAAACAAAATTTTCTCATTTTTCCTATTTTTTAACCAACTATAACAGAAAGAAGATCTATAGCAAATAGTAAATTTTATTTCTTATCGCAATTATACATACCAAGAGCTTCAATTTGACTCATTCCCGAAAAAAATCGCACCATAAGGAAAGTTTCCTAGCTTAGTGGTCTAAATAATCAAGTTTCCTTATTTTTTCATTTTCATTTATTGTTTTCAAAAACCGAAAAATAAAACATAGCAAATTCTATTTTCTATAGCATATTTGCATACCAAGGCCATCAATTCCAGCCATAACCAAAAAAAATCAAACTGAGAGAAAAGCTTCCAGAATATAGTGGTCTAAAACAGCCAAACTTTATTTTTTAAAATTTTAAACCACTTTTTTCGAAAACGAAAAATATAGATATTCATTTATTTATATTCGATCGCATATTCACATGCCAAGAGCTTTAATTTAAATCAGCCTCGAACAAAAAGTGTCCAAAAAAAGCTTCCAGCATAGGTGTTTTTAAAACAAAATTTTATCATTTTTTCTAGTTTTTAACCATTTATGATAGAAAAAAAGTCTATGACAAATGGAAAATTCAATTTTTCATCGCAATTGTACATATCAAGAGCTTTAATTTGAGCCATTCCCGAAGAAAATCGGACTATAATCAAAGTTTCCAGCTTAGTGGTCTAAAAAATCAACTTTACTTATTTTCTAATTTTCGACCATTGTTTTCAAGAACCGGAGAATAGAACATAGTGAATTTCATTTCCTATTGCATATTTGCATGCCAGTGACATCAATTTGAGCCATTTCCAAAGAAGATCAAACTGAAAGAAAAGCTTCCAGCATATAGTGATCAAAAAAATCAAAATTCCTTTATTTTTGAATTTTTCAACCACTGATTTCAAGAGACAAAGAATATAGATATTGTTTTATTTATTTTTGATCGCATATTCGCGTGCCAAGAGCTTCAATTTGAATCATCCTCGAAGAAAATCGGTCCAACAAAAAAGCTTCGAGCATAGTTGTTTTGAAAACTAAATTTTCCCATTTTTCCGACTTTTTAAGTGTTTATAACAAAAATAAAATCTATAACAAATGAGAAATTTAATTCTCATCGCAATTATACATACCTAGAAATCGGACTAAATGAAAAGCTTCCAGCGTAGTGGCATAAAAAAACCAAATTTTTTTATTCTTCTTATTTTTCCAGCACTTATTTTCAAAAATCGAAAAATGAGTAGTGGTAAATTTTATTCTTCATTGCATATCTACTCACTAACAGCAACAAATTGAGCTATTCCTGGAGAAAATTGGATTTAAAGAAAAGCTTCCAGCATAGTGGTCCAAAAAATTTAATTTCCTCTTTTTTTATTTTTCAACCACTATCTTCAGAAAATGATGAATATAATGTAGAAAATTTCATTGTTTATTGAGTATTTGCATGCCAAGATCTTTAATTTGATCCATCCCTGAAGGAAATCTGTCTAAAAGAAAAGCTTTCAGCATAGTGACATAAAAAAATTTATTTTCTATTCTTATTTTCCCGGTATCTATTTTCAAGAAACGAAAAAAGAGAAATACAAAACTTTTATTTTCTATTGCATATCTACTTGATAATAGCATTAATTTGAGCTATTCCTGCAAAAAATTAGACTAAAAGAAAAGCTTCCAGCATAGTGGTCTAAAAATTATATTTTCTTATCTTTTTATTTTGCAACTACTGTTTTCAGATAACAAAGGACATAACATAGCAAATTTCCTTCTTCATTGCATATTTGCATACCAAAAGCTTCCATTTAAGCCTTTCCCGAAGAAAATCGGACTATAAGGAAAGTCTTCAGCTTAGTGATATAAAAAGTCAACTTTCTTTTTTTTTAATTTCTAACCATTGTTTTCAAAAAACCAAGAATAGAACATAGCAATTTTCGTTTTCTGTTGTATATTTTCATGCCAAGGGTATTAATTTGGGTCATTTCCAAAGAAAATCAGACTGAAAGAAAAGCCTTCCATAATCTAGTGGTCTAAAAAAGCCAAATTTCCGAATTTCCTATTTTTTTCAATTTGCGGCCACTGATAACGGAAAATTGTATGTTTTATTGCATATTTGCATGCCAAGATCTTTAATTTGAGCCATCCCTAAAGGAAATCTGTCTAAAAGGAAAGCTTTCAGCATAGTGATATAAAAAAATTCATTTTTTATTCTTCTTATTTTCCCAGTATCTATTTTCAAGAAACGAAAAAAGAGAAATAGGAAATTTTATTCTCTATTGCACATCTTCTTGCTAACAGCATCAATTTGAGCTATTCCTGGGAAAAATTAAATTAAGAGAAAAGCTTCCAGCATAGTGGTCTAAAAAATTATATTTCCTTATTTTTTTATTTTCCAACCACTGTTTTCAGTAAACGAAGAATATAACATAGCAAATTCTATTTCTCATTGAATATTTGCATACCAAGAGCTTCCATTTGAGCCATTCCCGAAGAAAATCGGACTATAAGGAAAGTTTCCAGCTTAGTGGTCTAAAAAGTCAACTTTCCTTATTTTTTAATATTCAACCATTGTTTTCAAAAAACGAGGAATAGGACATAGAAGACTTCGCTTCTATTACATATTTGCATGCCAAGGGTATCAATTTGGGTCATTTCCAAAGAAAATCAGACTGAAAGAAAAGCTTTCCATAATCTAGTGGTCTAAAAAAGCCAAATTTCCGAATTTCCTCATTTTTTTTCAGTTTTCGGCCACTGATAACGAAAAACCAACACTAGATATAATAAATTAAATTATTTATTGTATCTCTACATGTCAAGCGCTTCAATTTGAGCTATCCTTGTTGAAAATCGGACTAAACGAAAAGCTTTCAGTATAGTGGCATTAAAAAACCAAATTTCCTTATTCTTCTTATTTTCCCAGCATCTGTTCCAAAAAACGAAAAATGAGAAATAGCGAATTTTATTCTTTATTGCATGTCTACTTGCTAACATCATCAATTTGAGCTATTTCTGAAGAAAATCAGATTAATAGAAAAGCTTCTAACATAGTGGTCTAAAAAATTAAATTTCCTCTTTTTTTATTTTTTAAACACTGTTTTGAAAAAACGAAGAATTAAAATATCAAACACTATTCATTATTGCATATTTGCATGTCAAGACCTTCAATTCAAACCATCCCTGAAGGAAATCTGAAAGAAAAGCTTTCAGCATAGTTGTCTTAAAAACAAAATTTTCTCATTTACTCTAGTTTTCAACCATTGAAACAAAAAAAAATCTATAACAAATAGCATTTTTAATTTTTCATCACGATTGTACATACCAAAAGCATCAATTTGAGGCATTCTCGAAGAAAATTTGACTATAGGGAAAGTCTCAAGCATAGTGGTCTAAAAAATCAACATTCCTCATTTTTTAATTTTCAACCACCGTTTTCAAAAAAAAAATGAGAATAGGACATAGCAAATTTTATTCTATAATGCACATTTGCATGCCAAGCGCTTCAATGTGAGCCATTTAAAAAAAAATCAGACTAAAAGGAAGGCTTCCAGCATATAATGGTCCAAAAAAGCCAAATTTCCAAATTTCCTCATTTTTCTCAGTTTTCAACCACTGATAACGGAAAACCAACACTAGATACTGAAAATTTTATTTTCCATCGCAATTCCACATGTCTAGAGCTTCAATTTGAGCCAATCCCGTAGAGAATAGGACTAAGCGAAAAGCTACCAGCGTAGTTGCGTAAAAAACCACATTTTCTTATTTTTATTATTTTTTTAGCACATAGTAAAAAAAATAATTAAGAGAAAATTTTGTTTTTTATTGCACACCTACGTGTCAACAGCCTCAATCTGAGCTATTCCTGAAGAAAATTGGATTAAAGAAAAGCTTCCAGAATAGTGGTAAAAAAAATTAAGTTTTCTTATTTTTTATCTTTCAACCACTGTCTTCAAAAGACGAAGAATATAACATAGAAAATTTTATGTTTTATTGCATACTTGCTTGCAAAGAGCTTTATTTGAGCTATACCTGAAGGAAATCTGTCTAGAAGAAAAGCTTCCTACATAGTTGTCTTAAAAACAAAAATCTATCATTTTTCCCAGTTTTTAACCGTTTTTAACAAAAATAAAATCTATGACGTGTAGCAAGTTCAAATTTTTATCGCAATTATACCTGTATATACCAAGAGCTTCAATTTGAGCCATTCCTGAAGAAACTCAGACTACAATATGAACTTCCAGTATAGTGGTTTAAAAAATAAAATTTCCTCATTTTTCTTGAATTTAACCACTGATAAAAAAAACCAAGCCAATAAAGTAGCACATTTTATTTTTCATCGCGATTCTACATGCCAATAGTCCTAATTTGAGCTGTCCCTCAAGAAAATCGGACAAAAAAAAAGCCTTCTAGAATAATGGTCTTCTTTTCCTCCCATTTCCTCACTTCTTTCCCCTTCCCACCAAAAAGGTTTTCAACATAAAAT
>JAUMHM010087823.1:0-10166 GCA_032362435.1 Melikaiella ostensackeni | reverse complement strand
GATTTTTATGGGTTTTTCATGGTTTTCACCATGAAAATCGACTAGTCGCCAATTTTCACTATCATTTTCGTAATCAGTGCATCAAAATACGTAGGTATACGTAGTTTGATGGGTTTTGGAGGTACACCCTAATCGGAAGTTTATCCTAAAATAGTATTCAAGCCCCAGGGAAACTTTCCAATAGGCTGCCCAAAAAAGTAAGTTTTCGAATTTTGCGAACGCTAACCCCTAAATTTCTTCGGATTGGTGAAAAAATACTGCTATAAATTTTCTTTTATTTTTGAAAAATTTGTTAGAGGTTCCGCTAGGCCGTTTTAGGTCTGAAAATGAATTTTCTCAGTTTTCAGTTTCTAAAAAATACAAATTTTAGGGTAAAAAGTTCTTTCACACCTGGAAAGTATTTGCTATTCATTAAGAAATAAGCCCTGAAATCTACAAAACAAAATAGAAATTTTTGAAAATATTGTTGGTCATAGAATACGAAAATTTGTAATTTTATTACAATTGATGGTCTGAACTGGCCCCTAGAAATTTTTTTCTCCGGAATAATATACACAGGACTTCTCCTACAATACAAAGAGAATATTCTTCATGATGAACAAATTGAAAATATTTATAACGGGTGATAGACCAAAAATACACATTTCTTATGGTTTAAAGATTTCTATTGTACTGTAACATATTTGTCTTCCTCGTTCACAATTAAATGTTCAATTTTGTGAGTTGCTTAATTTTTCTCGATATAAAACTATTTTGAATCTTTTTTCATTAATTCAGAGGGTTGAGTTGGAGTCACGTTGGCACCATACCCTTCAGTTATGAACCTGAAACGAAAAATTGGACGATTATGAATTACAAAAAAGGAAACTCTAGATAAAATCTGAACTTCGTTATTGATCCCACAAATGAATTTACTCTTTTCCATTTTCAAACCCTTGATTTCAAATAAATTCTTTATTTTAAACTTCTTTGAAATAAAACTCTCCCGTGCACTGAAATCTATGATCGATACCAGTATTTCAGAGACCATATTGACTCATGAACTTTAAACATTTTTAAATTTCAATTCTAAGATTGTGGGATTTTTTGAAGCGGATTCAGAATTCGTGATGATTTTCTTGATTCGACCTATACTCTTATTTGTCGATTTTGCTATCATTTGCCCATTTATTATTTTTCTTTTAACCGATGCTTTTCTCTCGATTTATTTTAACATTCCTAAAACCTATCCATAACTTTTCTCTCGTTTTTTTTTATTCTGACTTTCTGTTCATAACTTTTCAACGGAAAATTAATTAAAATAGATTAAGTTATCGGGCACACTCAATGTACTGTTTGCTGGCCATGAAATTCATCTACTTATCCCATTCAAAATAACGGTTAACTTCTTTTCACACATTTGTGGTTAAGTTTTTGACATCTTAGCTATTAACTCGCTTGGTCTGTCCAGTGTGAATCAAATTCAAAATAGCATTCTGGGAGTTTCATTCTTAAGCTCTATAGACATTTTATCTTTGATTATTGAGCTCAGAAATTTACTTCTAAGATAATATGATTTCACTATTCAGAAATTGTATTATGTCAGAAGGTGTTAGACCATCTTGGATTAGTTTCATAGAACATACCTTGAGTTATCTAAAATGTAAAGGATAAGTTTCTAAGTTCCCAAATGGTTAATGGGTTGAAGAGAAACTGTCTCGTTGCATTTTAAGAAGGTTAAGGAAGTTTCATGGAACTTCTCCCGTCCAAGTCGAGTCGATTAAAATTTTCTTTTTATGATTGCAGAAATGCATTCGTAATTTTCACAAAATTTTTTTTTTTTTTGATTCACTGATTAATTCCTTTTTTTTTGTTACACTTTCACCTAAACTTCTACAAAAGTCAGAATATACCTGCTCAAAAATCGGTGTTGATAGTAACTCGGCAAGCATCCAGGAATCCTTTGGATGACAAGTCTACGGGTGATTCGTGGCGCGAAAGACGTCCAGCCTTCATGCTCGCCCAGCTGAGATTGTCTTTTCTTGCCCCTTCAGCTTCGCTTCCGGCGCATTCAGATCCGTTGGTCCCGATGATCCCCTCTTCGTCATTCGATTGCGCGCGCAATTATCGATCGGTACAATTTCTGAATATTCGCATTTCCGTAGATTTTCGAATTTTCCGATTTCTGTGACGTAATTTTGTGACGTTACCATTCTAATCGTTTCCCGCGTTAATGTAAATTATACTATGAATTTTTCTAAGGGACTGCAACCACCCGTTTCAGTACGTCAAAATGTATTTTTTACCTATCATTTACCTCGAAAAGATGCGAGCTAGTTATTTAATGTCGATTTTAGTGCGATTCTGCGTTTTTATAAGTGTTGACAGATTTTTCTTATCGATTTCCTTGAATTTTTAATTGCTGAAAATAAGACTTGATATAAATAAGAATAGCAGATGTGCCTTAGGCAATATGGTAAACTTATATACATTACATGTGAAAATGATGATAAATTTAAAATAATGCAAAAGAAAGAAGTTTAAGAATTGGACTCTCTAAAAAATTGGAGGAAGGCGCCAAAATCCGGCACAGTAATATCGAATTGAATATCATTTGTTTTTCAGTCTTTTCACTAGCCTAAAAGGAAAGAACATTACCATTAATTAATCGTTTCTTAACGTTTTCTATGAAACTGCATTTATTTTTTGCATATCATTTTCTCAGTGAGAAATAGAAGTACATGGCTTATTACATATTTATGATTTGAATTCACGATCAACCGTCCAATAATTCTTTCCAGATCACATTTTTCAATAATATTATTCTCATTAAATTCATACAATGACTAAAACTTTGGAAAAAGATGAAGAATTTGGGCTCTTAGGAAACTCGACTGAAAAATCTGGTGTTTTGCTCACAAGATGTGAAGTCTTACGTCAGTTGTTACATTTTCACGAACGAAAGAATGAATCTTTGCAAGCAAGTGCACGGAAAATAAGCCGAGAAGTCATAAAATATTGGGTTAAGTCAGGGATTTCACAGAGGATAGAGCGAAACGTAATCACAAAAACAAAGGAGCTGTATAGCGGATCTCAAAATTTTCAAAGAGATAAATATAAAAAGTCAGAAAGTGTCATCAGAAAGCGAAATGATTTCATCAATAAACGTGAAAATCTTTCTGATATAGTTGTTACAGACAGCACACAGACTAGTGTCCTTCAAGAACGATTTTGAACTAACTCGAAAAGAAATAAAAAAGTGTTTCAAGCAAAAAATGGGAATAATAATTGGAGAACCAGAATCAGTAGCAACAAAACAGAAAGGAAATTGCAGACTTGAAAAATTGAGGAAAGCAATTACTCTGCGTAAAAGAATACGAAATGAATTTTTATAAGAAAGCAGTGATCGAAGTAGTGATTTGGAAATCGAAGGTTAAATTTTTCTAAATATTGATCCTGGTCCATCTCATGTCGAGCAAAAAAGACAAAGAATAAATGTTATGACGGGTGATGTTTGTGCTGCCTTAGATCGAACAAAAGTTATAAATAGGAAAGCTGTATATATTGTTAGTACCATTTGCGAAGCGCTGCATGTGAATGCTGAAGATGTTATTTGTTCTGCTGAAACCATCAGATCAAAACGCCAAGAGCATCGTGAAAAAGTAGCTGAGGAAATTAAAAAATCTATTACTCGTGATGTGTTATTGACAGTTCATTGGGACGGAAAGCTGCTGCCAGCCTTAATTTCAAAAGGAAAGATTGACCGTTTAGCAATTATTATCTCAGGAGATGATACAATGAAACTCTCAGGTGTTCTGGCAACTAATAATGGATCGGGTGAAGTTCAAGCTCAAGCAATTTATGAGTTACTTCAAAACTGGAATGTAGGGAATCGCATAATTGCTATGTGTTTCGACACAACTGCTAGCAATTCTGGTGAAAATCTGGGGGCGTGTACTCTACTGGAAAAAAAATTAGGCAAAACGCTTCTTCCTTTAGCTTGCAGACACCAAATAATGGAATTACCTGTCAGTTCAATCTTCACTGCTCTTCTTGAACCATCAAGCGGACCAACCGTTAAAATCTTTGAAAGATTCCAAAGTGAATGAAAAATCATTCATAAATCTAATTACAACTCTGCCTTAGAAGATCAGAGCGTAGTTCATCTCATTACACCGGTGAAGGAAGAACTGATGAGCTTCGTTCAAAATCAGACGCAAAATTTGCATAGACGAGACGATTATAAAGAAGTACTAGAACTTACATTACCATTTATGGGTGAAGGATCCAACAAAAAAAATCAACATTATGGCTCCTACAGCGGTTCATCAAGCTGAGATGATGGCGAGAATCATTTATGATCTTGAAATTCATTTATTTTGAGATATATTGAACTCGCAGCTTTGCAGAATCTCTCAACAACATTTGGCCTTATATAAGAAAGACATCCTGTGAGTTTTATGCGGGCTAAACCATTTCTGTAGCCAGGAGGTTTTTTTTTCAAATAAATAAATAAATAAAAATAAAAATAAATAAATAAATAAATAAATAAATAAAATAAATAAATAAAATCAAGTTTTCGCATTTTTCGGAAACAAAGAAATTTTCCCGGCTTAGAAAATGGTTGAGCCCGCATAAAGGTGATAGGATGCCCTCCTTATATAAGCAGAAACTTTTAAAGGATATTTTGAAGAATAAAAAAGGTGGGATTTTCCAGTAAATCTTCTTTTCATGTTTTCAAAATTCGAAGAAAAAAAACAGAAGATTTTTTGCAAAATCCCACCTTTTTTATTTTTTTGCAATATTTTCACAAAATTTTTGCTTGTATAAGAAAAGCATCCTACTAATTTTATGCGGGCTAAACCATTTTTGCAGTTGAGAGAATTGATTCTTCCAAAAATATAATTTTCGAATTTTTTCGTAAACGATGCAAGATATGACAGAAAAGAAAGAGGCATTTCTTAGAACTTTTCTAGATGTGTAAGCTTTTATGTCGAATTTTTTCCGTATCTTTCGCTGCTTCCAAGAAAAATGCGAAAATTCGATTTAAACAAACTACAACGGAAAATTGAAGAGAAATATAAGTGTGGATTCTTTGTTTCGCCAATTTGTCAATTTTTTCTAAAAAACAACATATTTCGTCGCTGAGAAATTCTGTGACTTGAAGTGTGGAACCTGCCTGATTTGAAATGCATTCGATCTCATTTTTTGAATCATACCATTTAATGGCCCTTAACCTGTGATTCTATAAAAGCAAATAGCAGATACAGAGTTCCAAATATTTTCAGTGAAGATATCTCTGACATATTTTTTTCTAGCGTTTTGATTATGGCTTCTTGCATATCTTCAAGAGTCGAGAAAATCATTGATCTGAGGGCATTTTTTTGTGGGAGATTTGCATTTTTGTTCAAATAGGCGAAAAATTCTTGGGTTACTTCATCATCAAAGAAACTTATTGGCAAATATTTTCTCGCTATCCATTCCACTGTCATACGATTAAAGATGTTTTGATCAAATTTCTAATAAAAGATCAAAGGTATAAATATATTTGATTGAAAATTATTATATTAGAAATTTATTAGAGAAATTACACAGATTGTCAGGTATATTTTTTTTAACGAACATCGTTTTTATCTAAACAAACACTCAAAATCCTTTTTTTCTATTTAGAGTAATAGCGATAATACCAATTTTTGATTAATTGTGAGAAAATTAAATTAATGTCGATAGTTGGTAATTACTCTTTTTGTCGGAAGAAAGGTTTACATCTTCGAAAGTAAATCCATTGAATGCTTCTTTCACGTTTTTGGTACCGGCAGAAAATCATTCCACAGGGATTCTTCTTACTTGTACAAAAAGTATACTTTGAAGTAAACAGTAAAGAAATGTAAGTTTCGTAAGATTTTCTCGAAAAATCAGTGATATAATGTTACTAATGTTTATTGAAAAAAAAATGGGGAAGGACTTTGAGTTTTATTTAGGCAAAAAATTATATTTCCATTTAAAAAGACTTCGAACACAGTAAAAATTATATTTTTGACTCATTTATTTTAAAAATATAAATTTGTTAAGAATAAATAAATTAAGTAATAGTTAAAAACTTGTTTAACATTTTTATTTTAAATTCATTGGATTACTTGTCAAAAATATAACAAAGGGTAAGATTTTAATTATATTATTTTTAAAAGCCAATAAATAATACTTCTTTTGGTTGCTGGTCTACACTATCCGGAAAAGCTCTCATGTATTCCTCGTTATGAATTTTTCTTAAATGTCGAGTAGTTCCAGTTGTATTTCCATCTGTCATTTTTATAAGGGCTTGCGAATTTTGGGCCGAGCAAGCCTTATATTTAGCGAACTTCTCTTTTCCATTCGTGTATTAGTATTCAAAAATACTTCCTAGTACTTCCTTTTCCCTTATTTTTGTCGCTGATTTTGATTCGTATGAAAGTCGGTCGTTCGCCGTTTCTTCACTGTGAAGACTAAATTATATAATATAGATTATAAGATGGATTATCATATATTTTATTATTGTTTTATTGTTATTTTATTATTTAAAATTCAGTAGCTACCCCGCAGATTTTCTTTTTTTTCAAATTGCTTGTATCTTCTTCCATCCTTCCACAGATTACGTTGCTTTCAAATCGAGTTTCAAATTGACTTTAAATAAATTGAACATCCAGGAGGACATAACGCAGCCTTGCATAACGGCCAGCTTACTATCAAACCAATCGCTCAGTTGTCCATTCACTCTTACACTTGCTTTACTACCATTATATATTGCTTTTATTGCTCTTAGAAGCCACCCATTTACTCTATACTCATTTGGAACTTCTTCATGCACAGCACACGTATTCATAAATTCGCTCAGCCACACAAACAAATATCCGCCACCGCTCTTAAGCATTTCAGCGTTGAAACCACCCATACCAGCAGCCTTACCATTCTTTAGTTTTGTAATCACGGATATAATGTCGTCAATATTGATTCTTCTTCCGCTAGCTACATTGAAATCGTCTAACATATTCTCTTCAATGTAGAGGTTGTTATGCTCCATAGCTTGACTTCCATATCATTTCTTGAAGAAATCTTTCATACAGTCTTTCACTTTGTCCAAATTTTATACCCTTTCACCATCAGCATTCTTAATTCCGACTACCTCAATGCTGGAACTTCCTTTTCTAATCTTCTTAACGCGCCTGCTCCGGCTTATCATTAATTCTTCTTCTCCTCCACCCTTCACCCAGAATTATTTTTTGAAACTAAGAGTAAGTGATCCGTTTCGCACTCAGAGCCTCTCATAACCCTTGTAGCTCTTACAATCCCTCTCAGCCTCTCATTCGCTACAACAAAGTCAATCATACTGTTGTTTTCGTCTCTGCACCAAGTGTACATGTGGATCTCTTTATGTCTGAACCAAGTATTCGTTACACACCATTCCAGCCACTCATATCTGCCAGTGGAATTATTATTGCGCCAGGATCGCAAGTCCCTCATATATGATCTAACGAGTCCCCTGAAGTATATTTCACATCCCTCTTGTCATCATCAACTGGAGCGTAGCACGCTATAATAAATAGTCTTCTGATTCCCACTTTTATTCTAACCAATAGTAATCTAGGCGATATACTTTCATACTTTTTGACATGTTGTTTTGCTCTCTCATTCATAATAATCAGACCGATTCCACAGGTACCATATGATTCATTATCTACTCCTGACCAAAGTTCAAGTCCGTTCTCTATGTTTCTTTCTTCACATCCCTTCTTTTTTGTTTCCGGTACGCACAAATATCTAGCTTCCTTACATGCATTGTATCCCGCAATTCCTTTTCCTCAAAATCATTCACAACTCTAGCATTCCAAATACCCAATCTTCATTCAACGCCTGAAACTTTCTCGCGGGAATGCATTTCGTCAACAGAAGTGTCAATCCTATCCGAGGCTACATTATCATTTGTTTTATTCATTGTTAAGAGTATACTCGTACATCGAACTATAACTTGATGTGAGAAATTTATTCAATAAGTAGAAAATCTTGTCCACACTAAGCAGCTAAATCGTCATAAGGTGGTATAGTCGATTCATGACGTCAATCCCACCAAAATTCGGTCATTCGGAGGAAGGTATGAAAATCAAGACAGAGCCAAATGAGTTATGATCGGTTTGGATTGTACACTGAGAAGAGCACAAGTCTCCTGCAGTTTGGTCTCTAAAATGGAAAATGACCATTCAATGCTACAAAAATGTGACAAGAATTCTCAACCGTGAATGAAAAATTGACAAGCTTAGAAATCTCCATGTAATATCATTTTCGAAAATTTAATTTGTAAAACATCTTACTAATTTCCAAAACCTTCCACAAATTTCTCATCAGTTTCCAGGAATTGGCGAAAGTTTCGTAAATTTCCATACATTTTCGAAAGTTTTTGTAAACTTCCATAAATTTTCAAAAGTTTCCATGAGATTCCATAAATTTCCGGAAGTTTCGGCATATTTTCACAAATACCTGTTCTCTTTTATATTTCGGACCTTTGAAAAGTTTATGTTTACACAAGATGAAATGCTACAAGTAAAATACTCATCGTAATTTGCATTTTCGGTAGGAAAAATGCCCACTACACTTAAATAGGGCTTATTTATTAATAAATAAAGAATACTTTCTAGGGGTGAAAGAATTTTGTAGCCTTAAATTAATATTTAAAAAAAATTGAAAACAAAGGAAATTCATTTTCAGACCTAAAACGGCCTAGCGGAACCTCTTGACAATTTTTTTTAAATGAAAGAAAATTTATGGTTGTATTTTTTCACCTAACTGAAGAACTATAGGGGGTAGCGTTTGCAAAATTCAAAAACTCACTCTTTTTTGTGCATTCTACTATCCAAAGCTAATTTTGAAGGGAAAAAAGGAAATAACGACAAATAATTCAAGAACATTTTCATAGGTCTCTTTTATTGTAGTCTGCTCATCTATCGTTCGCAGGATTATGTCCGGAAAAGCCGCACTCAACACATTCAGAAGCACTCTCGCCTTTTCCGTCCTCTTTTATCCGGATAAGCAAAAAAATTACGAGCGAACGTTTCTAATAAAGTGTCCCAACTTCGTATATAATAGTGCTCTAAAATCTCCAATCTCTTATGCTACAGTCACAAAAAAACTTTTTAAAAAACGCTGTAGCGAATCCGTAATGGTGGTGAGACACCAGTTACAAATGATTCTGAGAAACATTCTGTCAGCTTGAAAAATTGCAGCTTTGTTGAGTTTCTTCTACTTTAAGAAATATTCTTAATATCTTTTCGAAACAGAAAATTTGAAGGATTTAATGTAATTTTTTTTAAAGGAAAATTTCTTGAAATTTGTGTTTACATATTCAAAAGAGTATCATTTTACACAAATCTCAAATTCGAAATTGACTTGCATTTGGTAATCTCTCAATTGTGAAATTTTATCATAATTCTGGAAGTGATTCATGTTGACATATTAAAATATAACCCTCACAGCAAGGGATATCGACGGGATATACCATTTATCTCCCACGATATCCCAGGCATATCCCAGGGATATCAAAAATGATATCCTACGGGGCAAAAATCTCGATATCTCTGGAATCTCCCAAAGATATCTCAGAATATGCTGAGGATATCCCATTAATGTCCCAATTTTCATAGTACGGGGTATCTTAATTTCCATAATTCGGGACATCCTAGGATATTCTTACGATGTCTCATATCCAAAATGCAGGATATGCCAAGGATATCCCCAAGATAACCCAGTTATACAATTATTTATAATCCTGGAAATTCATATATACCTTCTGCAAATAATGTGGATTCACTGCGCTCTAAATAAACAAACTCATTATTTGACAAAATAAAAATATTTTCCCGAAGCTACAGAGAATCGAAGATAGTAGCATCATCTTCATAACTTTTCAGTCTTGACTTTTTCAAGACTTGTGACTTGTTGACGGTACGGTCTTTTTACTATATTTGCAAAATTGTGTTAAGTGTCACAATTTTGAGATGATTATTTGTTTATTCTGTGTTCAAATGTGGAGAAAATTGTATAGGTATGCAGCGCCGTAGCGACGGTCTCGGGGGCCCCGGTGCAAAACTTTTCGGGGGCCCTTAGTGGGGAGTTTTTCTCATAAAATAGTGAACATTGCCTTATTATTGTAGGGTAATAAA
>JAUMHM010087822.1:0-10167 GCA_032362435.1 Melikaiella ostensackeni | reverse complement strand
TAGGTTATTGTCTTCTGATGCAATTTCCAAACTTTCAGTCTGATACTTTATTTTGAAAAAAAGTTCTATGGTTTAAACAAAAAAAATGGTACACAGAAAAAAGGAGGTCGGTAATATAGGAATTTGACTGTGTCACATGACCTTAAAGACTGAAATGAGACCTGCTTTTGTATGAAAATTTTTGTGTACTAAAAAAGAATATCCAAAAAGTTCACAAATCAAACATCAACCAAATCAACCTCCTACTTTTTCCTTTCTTCGTCTTTTTGATACTACTGGGGACCCAACATATTTCGAAGCCAATTCAGACTTCCTCGTCAGGGGTAATTCATAGGAAAACAACACTTATAAATAATGGAACCTGTCTTAAATATATTCAAATATCACCTGAAAATAAGAATGAAGAAATGAATATCAAACGTTGTTTGACCAATTTTTCTATTTTCTTATTAATATCATAAAATGTTGAGATCAAAATGAAATTTACTTTCTTCTGAATTGTTTTTTATACAAAAATAGAAAGCACAAAAAAGTTCTCTGTATCTGTGCATGGAAAACTTTTTTAACCAAATTCAAGATGGATTTCCTAAATTTATTGGTAGTCTCGTTAAAATTTTTTTTGTTTCCTTTATTGTTAAAATCGAAGCGTACTTTTTTGTTTGTATCAAATGTCTTTCTTAGAAAAATCCATGAATCTTACACTTCATCAAATAATCTTTCTCTGATGCATCCAATCTTAGTTTTTTCCTAATGAAAAAAAAATCCCAAATATTTTTCACTGTCCTCCAGTCACATCCGTCCCATTTCCTCAATTTCAATCAATTTCACTGACATCCATAATACCAGAACACAAAAATCAGAAAAGATAAAAACAAATATTCCTATGTAGAAAATCCAAAAATTGTGATCCAATATTTCATAAGGATTCACCACAACAATTATTAAATAGACATTTCAATTATGTCAAGAACACAAAATAGATAATCAGTACATTCTATCATCAATGAGATTTAATTATTAAAATTAAAGTTCTGTCAATTTCTTAAAACATAGAGACAGTAATCCACTCTTTGAATACAAATTTTAATTCGTGAGAAATAGATTCCCCACAGGAAAAATTCTTTTCGATTTTGGCCGGGAAGAAACTTAAGAAATACAAAGTGTAGTGTTCCAAGTCCTGCCGTAAGCAGAAACTGTCAACAAGAGACTTCACATAAATTCTGATTTTTTTTAAACTTATTTCAAACCACTTGTAGGAGAAACGAGCAATTAAGACTCTTTAATTTTTCAGTACATAGCTTTCCCAATGTAAAGAGAAACAGTCGTTTTTGACGACTGTATCGTCCAACTTACCCTTCGTAAAAACCACATGTTCGAAGAATGTCAACAGATCATTATAATCTTAAATTTTTTCTTAATTGCAGTATATAATGATGAACTCGATTCACCAAAAGATATCATTTTTATCTGAATATAGTAGGGGAGAGTCGGGGAGGTTGGCACAGTTTTGGATCATGACACATAACTTTTCTCTATGGCAATATTTTTCAACACCAAATACACACTTTGAAAGGTACTTTAATTAACTATTTTTTAGCTACAAAGACTTACTTGATCACAACGTGAAGAAAATTTTACAGGCAATTTTCAAAAGTGTCCCAACCTACCCGACAAAAACTCTTATGGAGTAGGTTGTGGCACTATGTCGGCGGAGGCCCTTATCCTTTTTTTCAAGCTTAACCTCCTTAATGGCTTTAATTGGGCTATCAAAATTGGTTATTCCTCGTTCAGTAGTTCGATGGTGAGAAGGCATGCTGAAATGTCATATATGCAATGTAAACAACAATCCCAAGAAGGAGACAATTTCTTTAATGATCACCTACAAGTAACTTCAAAGACAATTTTCGATAAGAAAAAATGTGTACGTGAGTTAAAATAAGTGTTCCAACCTAGACAACCCAATTGTCCCAACCTAGCCAATTGACAATATTTTTTTCATTTCTGAATAAAATAAATTTTCGCGCACCACGTGCAAAATCCTTTTCAGGCATTCAAAGACATTTGGTTTATAACACGTTAAAGCCATTTACCTGACAATTTCGATAGAAAATGTTGACTTTATAGATCTCTTAAAAATGCACGACGACATATTGTTTTCTCTCACAAACACACACTTGTTGGGCGAACGTAGAAAAAAGATGTATCTCCTTCACATGAGATAAAAAGTGATGTACTGTCGTGACTAGTATTTGACGAGCAAAACAGGTGGCGCCTGTGAATACAGACGAAGAAACCGCACTGTCCCAACCTATACGACCTCCCAACCTACCCGATTCTTCCCTATACAAATTTGAGAAAGTGAGAAGTTTGTATAAATGTGTTATTGTTTTGGATTATTGCCTCTTTCTATCTTAAAGAATGGAATAATCTGAACAGATCAGTGTAAATCAACCTAGAAAAATTCTTTAAGTGTCTTCTCCCACTAGTGAAACTACATGCTTCAAGAAAATTCTATTTGAATCAATAGGGTGAGAAATAAAATGTTTTATATATTTATTTGATGCATTGGTTTATTTGCTTCAATGCGAAATACAATTTTTCATCTGTAGTTAGATTAAAATGTTTAAAAATGGTTAATCGACCATTAGTTACTATTAAACGACATTGTACTTCAGTCTCGATTTCCTCTGTGGGAGCTTGATGCTTGATTACCCGAATGAGGAAGTAATGACTTATCTACTGGCATCATTTCTCCTATATGATATTTCCAGAAATCATTGCTAGTAATTTCAATGCTGACCCCGTCTAACACTATGTACGGAGTACCATTTGCAAAACGGAATGGAAGAATAGGCACGGATTTCGTTGGAGTACTACGTTCTCTGCTATATCCGAAGCCAGCATATCCCTGTTGTGTTTGTATACTGAGAACAAATATTGTCCCTGTGACTCGTTCTAGGCCACCTCCAGGTTTCAAGTAGTAAACTTCATGGTTGGCTGTTAGAGGAACTTCGGCTACATGAAAATCTGGCGATTCTACTTTCACGATTGGCGGCATTGAAACTACGGAAAAAAGTTTTGTAATCTCAATAAATCTGGTAGTTATTTAATATAGAGTCAAAAGACGTAAGTGCGTAATACGAAATTCACAAGTTACATTTACATTCACGATACTTTAAAATTTGACAAGTCAATTTATTATTCAAACGAATAAAAACCTAATATTTCCATGAAAACAAGAGATATTCAAGGAAAATATAATATCTTCCTTCATTTAAAAAAAAAATGAAAAGAGTTTGTTTTGAAATAAGTGACTGAAGCAATATCTAATATGGCAGTCACCTCTTCTCTACAAATAATAAATACTAATAATCTTCAAATTCATTCATTCACTTTGTCCACATTGAAGTTCCTATGTTTTCGCTCGCTTTTCGCATGTTTTTTGTCAGGCTACTTTTTCTATTATGTCAATGTGACAGTTTATTAGTATAAGCTAATTTAACATCTTATTAAATTCTGTTCAATTTTCAATTTTGAACCTTAAATATTGAACTTCATATCCGAATCAGAAATTGTTCCAGAGACAAAAAGCAGGGTAAAGGCAGCAAACTCAGTAGGAGATAGTTTTTGGTTGGTGAGAGGACTAAAACAAGTTGTACTCTGAACTCGCTTTTATTTAATACATTAAACTCAGACCTGGAAGCAGAATCGAAGAAGAAAAGGATCAGGAGAAGTTAGGATGGGAAGAAAAAAAATATATACACTGGCACACGTAGACCATATACTGATGATGGCAGTGGATGAAGATAAGATGGCAAGCTTAATTACAGGGTTGGAGAAATACTTGGATGAGAAAAAGTTAAATCTAACTGTAGGAAAGGTAAAGATAATGAGGTTTAGAAAAGTAGAAGGAAGAAAAAAAGAACAGATTAGGAGATGGAAGGGAGTAAAGTTAGATGAAGTAAAAGAGTTCAAATATTTGGGATATATCTTGCCAACAAATTCTGATCATAGAGCTCATATGAGAGAAGGAATGTAAAGAGCGGCAAGGGTAGTAAAATAGGTATGGGGAATAGGAAAAAGAAGATCAACAAAATATTGGAGGAGGAGAATGTGGTTGTTTGATACCTAGGTATATAGTGAGAGAAGAAGCACAAAAGGATGAATTAAGAGCTAGAGCAGGAAAGAGGACATGCAAATTTGAAGGGAAGCTAAAGACGGGTAAGGGAGGGAAGTCAGCGAAAAAGTGTTTGAAGGAGGTAGAAGAAAGGAGAGATAGGACAATAGAATTCACGGAAAGGAAAGAGGAAAAAAGAGAGTTTCTACGGATAGAGATATAGGAGATCGGACTGGAGTAAACTACAAAGAATTGGAGAAAGAAGACAGAGAAAGACAATTAATAGAAAGTTGGGGGATGACTTAGGAATTACAATATAATGAATGGTATAAGATGATAAGAGAGGAAGGAGTACCACAGTATTCAAAAAAGGGATGGGGAAAGAGAAGATGGACAAGGATAGCAAGATCTATATTGGGTAATGAGGTCAAGGAAGGAATGTATTGGAAGAGTGAGGAGATTAGAAAGTGCGGAGTATGTGAATGGGAAGAGGAAGCATGAATGAGAAGCATGTAGGAGAGAAATTGAAGACAAAAGAAGCTGGCAGGAGGAAGTGGTGAGAATTTTAGGTAAGGAAGGATAGGGTGAGGAAGGGAAGAAGGAATTGGAGGGGGCTAGAGGAGCGAATGAGAAAAAAATGAAAGAGTGATTGTGAAAATGGCAAGGCTGAGGTAGAAGAGAAGTGAAAGAAAAAGGAAACGAAAGTCGCTCATTCGTTTAGAAATGTAAAGATTTGGAAGTAATGGTTATGTAATAGTATAAGTAGATTAAGAACCATTTTTTTCTGGCTCAGGGGGTTTCAAAACGTCAAGAATCGACGAAAACTGGATTGTTCCAAATTCACATGAATCTAAGACATTCCATCATAAATGATGAGAATGTAAAAATTTAAATTTTTTCGCCAAACTATGGGTGCTATCGAAAAATGGTTCATGGCAAATTTGTAGGTCTTTTTGAGGAGAGTAATTTTGCTGCAGAAGCTTTCATCGTCTTTTGCGTTTTTTAGCTATAAAATTGAATTTTTGATTTTCTTATAGCATTTTCGACGTTTAAAACGAGAACTGTTATTGCTATTAAAAAACGATTAGAAGCAATTTTGTAGAACTTTCAAAGACAACTAATTTTGGTTTCCTGTCTATTTATCGTATCTAGCGTGGTTTCATGAGAAAGTTGAATTATTACTTTTCTAACTTGATTTTTCATGGCTAAAACCATGAATCTTGACTGTAGAAGGCTGGCTAACAAACTTGATCTGTCTCTTTGGACCCAAAACCAATGTGCAAACGGAAATTCAAATCAGGAAATTACTTTGAAAGTTATCGCGTCGTCACATAACAGACCGCCAGACAGACATTTTCGTAAGAACCATTTTTTCTGACTCCGAGGGGCTCAAAACGTCGAGAATTGACAAAAAATAGATAGGTCCAAATTCACGTGAATCTAAGACATTCCATCATAAATGATGAGAATATAAAGAAAACCATTAAGAATAACATAATTTCATACTATAGACATAACCGTTTAATGAACCTTTAATTGTGAATCGTGAAAATTGAAGAATTTTAAACTGCCAATCTATAACATTGATTGAATTAGATTGATTGAATCAAATTCATTCATTTAAGTCTTCAGAAAAAAGTAATTTTCAATATTAAATCTTCACAGATGAGTAATCTTAAATTATAAATCAATCAAATTGAATAAATTTCAATTTTAAATCTTCAAAATTTTAACTATTACAACAAACAACATTTATATTGCATAATTTCAAACTATAAGCATTCCAAATTAATTAACCTTTAATTTTGAAACGTGAAAAATCAAGAATTTTTTATTGTAAATCTATATTTATGATTGAATGTCCATTTGAATCTTGAAAATTGAAGAATTTTCAATTTCAAATTTTCAAAATTAAACTATTTCGAAAAAATATTTGAAATGACATGATTCCAAACTACAAACATTCCAAATTAATCAATCTTCAGTTGTCAATCTTAGAATTTGAAGAATTTTCTATTGCTAATCTAAAAAATTGAATAAATTTCAATTTTGAATCTTCAAAATCGAACTATTCTGAAAAATTCATTTAAAATTACATCATTTTAAACTATAAACATGCTGAATTAATGAATATTGAATTGTAGATCGTAAAAAGTGTAGATTCCTAAATTGAAAATTTATAGAATTGAATAAGTTTTAGTTTTGCAGCTTCAAAATTAAACAATTTTCAATTTTACAACTTCAAGATTGAACTATTCAAAAAAAAACATTCAAAACTACATAATTTCTAGCTATAAATATACCAAACTAATAACTCTACAATTTTATATTCTTATCTTCAAAGTTGAATGATTTTTAATTGCAAATCTATAAGATTGAATAAGTTTTAATTTTACATCTTCAGAATTAAACTATTCCAAAAAAGCATTCAAAATTATATCATTTCAAAAAATAAACATTCCAAATAATTGAATGTTTGATTGTAAATCGTGAAAATTGTAGAATTCTAAATTGAAAATCTATAAAATTGAATAAATTTCAATTTAGCATCTTCAAAATTGAATAACTTTCAATTTTAAATCTTCAAAGTTAAACTATTCCAAGCATTCAAAATGACATACTTTCAAACTATAAACATTCCAAATCAATCAATCTCCAATTGTCAGTCTTAAAAATAGAAGAAGTGTTAATTCAGCATCTATTGAATTCAATGAATTTCAATTTTGCATCTTCAAAATTAAGAGATTTTCAATTTTAAATCTGCAAAATTGAACAATTCCAAAAAAAACCATCTAAGAGCACACAATTTCATACTATAGACATTCCAAATTGATGATTCTTTGATTGTAAATCGAAAAAATTGAAGAATTTCAAACTAACAATCTATAAAATTAATTAATTATTCATTGAGATCTTTAAAATTGAATAATTTTCTATTTTCAATCTCCAGAGTTGAATAATTTTAAATTGCACATCTATAAAACTAAATAAATTTCAATTTTACATCTGCAAAATTGAATAATTTTCAATTTTAAAGTTCAAAATCAAACTATTCCAAGAAAAGGTATCCAAAGTTAAATAATTTCAAACTGTGCACATTTCAAATTAATCAATCTTCAATTTTCCCTCTTAAAAATTGAAGAATTTTTGATTGCACATCTATAAAATTGAATATACTTCAATTTTAAACCTTCAAAACCGAACTATTCCGCAAAAAGCATTTAAAATTACAACATTTTAAACTGTAACTTATCCAAATTAATGAAGATTTAATTGTCAGTCATGAAAATTGTAGAATTTCAAATTGCAAATCCATAAAATTGTACAAATTTTAGTTTTACATCCTTGAAATTGAATAATTTTCAATTTTAAGTCTTCAAAATTAAACTGTTCCAAAAAAGCATTTGAAATTACATCATTTCAAACTATGAACATTCCAAATTAATGAATCTCCAATTGAAAATCGTAAAACGTCATGAATTTAAATTGAAAATTTATAAAATCGAATAAATTTAGATTTTACATCTTTGAAATTAAATTATTTACAATTCAAAATCTTCAAAATTAAGCTATTCCGAAAAAAGCATTCAAAAATACATAAATTCAAACTATTAAGATTCTCAATTAACAAATCTTCAATTGTCAATAATGAAAATCGAAGAATCTTCAATTTCAAATCTTCAAGATGAACCTATTTCAAAAAGATGTTCAAAATTTCATGATTTAAAACTATAAACATAACAAATTAAACAAGTTGCCGATTAAAATTAAAATTATATGAACTTATAACTGAGATTTCGTGACTCTGGACACATAGGGTGTTATCTCACTTTTTGACAAAAATGTGGTAATGACAATCAAAGGTGGTTTAATACAATCTCTTTGCGAAATTTTAATCTTATTTTAAAAAATCTCTAAATATACTACCGTAGGAAATTATCTACACGAAAAGCGGCATTAAAATCACGGACGACTTTGGAACACGATAAGTCGGTCGAAAATGAAGCTAAACATCTAAGAAAAAAACGGTTAAAAGGCTTATGAAATTCCACGTCAAGGGGCCACTGGTAAAGATACTCCTGACGTTTTGAAAAAAGATATATCATATGAGAATTTCCTTATTTAAATTCAAGACTTTCTCGAATTCTGTACTTTGAATTCAACTGGTGTTGCGACTTAGGAAAGTTATAGACAAAATATGAAATTTCCAGGACGCAATCTATAAAATCCTATCTTTGATTCAAGCTAATAGAACTTAAAAAATTTCCAAGGGTTCCCGAGATATGACTAAAACTGTCCAAGCATGTCTGCGTCGAATTTCAGTCGGGCCGGGCAGCGAGGCAGGCTGACACACATTAGGGCAAAATGACGAAAAACAGTTCAAAATACGATTCGGGCTACAAATTTCAATCGACTTGAAGTTTCATTTTTTTAAAGTGAAGCTAACCAAATTCTCAAGAGATTCCTCTAGACCGATTAACTACAAATATTCCTTTTACTCACTTTATCCAAGCATGTAGTTGAAAAAAATGGTAAAATTTACGGTATTGTTGCTTCAAAAACACGTAATTAATTCAAAATGATTGATATGAGTGTGTTCTCGATAAATAAATATTCTCAGAGCATAACTTGATGGTTTATTATGAAATAAAAATTTGTAACTACCAATTGTACTGTCGTAAACTATGCTAAGTTATTTTCGAATGATTTTGGATATTTAATAAGTGATTTTCGTTTCCACTCCGATTTTAAGCAATATACGAACATTAAAAAACAACAATGAATACATATCTTATTTTGATAAATAAATTGTATAAGCAAATTCACACTTTGCGAAATTTTTGAGAGTTTGAGATATTTTTTTTAAAAAGTATCTCTGTTTGACTTGCCAGTAATGCTTCAGTAAACTTTATTGTTATTTCATGAAAATTTTATGATTATCATAAACGAATTTCTTTAACAAATGCGCAGTCGGAACGATTCTTAAGAGTTTTAGCTACTTCTATTTAACGTATTTTATTAGGATTACTAATGATACTTTAGTAAATTAAATAGCTTTTTCGTGACAAGTGTTATTGTTGTAAAAAAAATTTATAAACAAATGCGCATTTTAAGAAATTTTTAAGAGTTTCAGTTACTCGTTTAAAATAGTTTTCTTTTAAAAAGCTTCCTGAAACATAACTAGCAAGTCCAACAAAACACGTTTTAAAGAAAGTCATTAAAAAATTGCTTAAACTGGGCATTTTTTTATAAAGTTGGATTATAAACATCACACTGTCATGAAACGGCACTATAGCTCACTAAAGTATCACTAGCAAGCCTAGCAAAGTACGTTAAAAAAACGTAACTGAAAGTCTTAAAAATTGCTCAGAATGCGAATTTCTTCATAAAATTTGTTTATAACAATAAAACTTGTCATAAAATAGTAATAGAGCTTACCAAAGTATCACTAGCAAGTCTAACAAAGTACGTTTTAAAATAAAAAAGAAATTGAAACTCTTAAAAATTGCTTAAACTGCGAATTTTTCTATTAAATTTGCTCATAACAATCACAAAATTGCCATGAAATGAAAATATCGCTTACTGAAGCATCACTGTCCAGTCGAACAAAAAACATTTAAAAAAAAAGTACTTGAAACTCTAGAAAATCGCTTAAACTGCGCATTTGTTAGAAACTTTGTTCATAACAGTGATAGATATATTAATTTTCTGTTTTCCATGTTTGCATATTACTCTAGATTAGACTAAAAACGGAAATCGCCTAATAAATATCCAAAATCATTAAAAAATTACCTACTGTTGTTTATAACAATAAAAATGTTAGTAATCATCTATTAAGTTATATCAAACTATCAAGTTATGCTTCGAAAATGTTTACCTATCGGTTAGCGCCTGCGGTGCCGGTATTCATTTTTTTCGGGACATAAATATATCACATGCAGTATCGACAATATCAGTGAGACAGAAAGTGTTTTATCAGAATTTGTTTGATTTTCATGATAATATCTTCACATGTGAAATACTTGTTAAGGCTGTTGGAGCGGGGTACA
>JAUMHM010087821.1:0-10168 GCA_032362435.1 Melikaiella ostensackeni | reverse complement strand
GCAATGTGAGCCAGCCCTGTCTTAGACGTTTTAGAATTTAATTAACTTACAATCCTTTGAACCATATTTTTCCCCATTCGTGGCCGAAATGTCTCATATAGTGTTTTTCTTTTTTAACAAACTCATAAAAATTGAAAAACATGATACAATGGATTTTAAGTAAATTAAATTCTAAAACGTCTGAGGTAGGGCTGGCTCACATTGCCTTACTGACGATTCCAGTGAGCCAGCCAAAGACAAATCGTATTAGGTTTCGTGTTATTTAAAAAGCTTGATTATTATAAGAATAAAAAATTATAACTCCAATGCCAAATAAAAAATCTTCTTGACAAATTTATAATCATTGTTAGCACCATGCCGTAGATCAAAAAACAATAATCGTATTTATACTATAATGCAAGTACCTTTTATTTTTTCTATTTTCACAAACATCGCTATATTTAATACAATCTTGTTTGAGAAACATTTGATCAGAACGCAAATACAATTTATTCACTAAGAAAAGAAAAGTCATACAAAAATACTGAAATTATATACCATAGTACAAATAAGACAAAAATTTTTATTATCTTCTATGACTTTCTTCGCCGATTGATTTTTTTTTTGTTAACAATTCACTCAACGCCAAACAGATGAAAGATTAGGAATTTCAAGATTCTCCTTTGAGGTGAAGACAAAACGTTTTTTGACCAGGATGTTGAGATCTGATATGTGCCAGAACATTGCTGGTTTGTTTGGAACGGTACTTACAATAAGGACAGGAAAATCTCGGAGGTTGCTGACATTCATATTTTAAATGTCTTCTTAAATTTCCACTTTGTCTAAAGCAACTTGGACAATATGGACACTTAAAAGACTGTGAAGGATCCCCTCTTGTCTTTGCACTATTTTTCCTTCCTCTTGGTTCAATTATGTAGCCACCAACACTGCTCTTTTCTCTTCCAAACATTTTTGCTTCGATATTGGACGATGGAGAAATGTAGCTAAAATCCACTTGAGACATCATGAAGCCTGAAATTTGAATGCAAAATTGTTAATAATTAAAATTCAATTTATACAAGTTTATCATTACATTTAACAGATGGTCATGCTTATCTTAAAGAATGGCGAAAGTTGACTAGGCTTTTTGCTCATAAAGATTCATGAAAGAAAAATAGATTGAAGCTAATTAATACATGCTTGTATACAATCGTGAATGCAGTTTATTTATTCAAGGAAAACAATTTTTATAAAACCTAAAACACCTCTGAAGTGGTGCATGAATATTCTTCAAATTTTACTTTTCCTAATGTTCATTTTACAGAAATTTATTTGACCGAATAGAAATTTGCCTAAACTTCTATTTTTATAAATTACCATTTGCCATGATGTTCATTTGTCATAATTTTCATATCAACTAATGTATATTTTCACAAATTACCATTTGGCATCATTTTTATTTTTCTCAATTCTCATTTGGCACGATGTAAAGTACATTACACAATTACCATCTGCTACTGGGAAGAAGGAAAATTACGTCAAATGATAATAATTCGGTAAATGCAAATTATGGGAAAGGGTAGTTCGGACTAACGAAAATGATGACAAATCTCAGTTTAAAAAAACTTCAATTAGTAAAAGTAAAAATTAGGGCAAATAGTAATTTAAAAAAATTTTAATTATGCCAAATAGTAAATTGTAAAAGTAATAAAAATAATAAGATGAGCAGAAATTTTATTTGTCCGAATTACCATTTGCCCTAGTTTTAATTTTTCCGACTTTCTATTGAGCATAATCTAAATTTCGCCGAATTACTATTTGCCCTATTTTTTATTTTTCTTAATTGACATTTATCATAATTTTTTTCAGTCCGAACTAGCATTTGCCATAATCTGCCTATTTATCCGTATTATCATTTGACGTAATTTTCTTTTTCTTCCAGTAGCAGATAGTAATTGCGTAATGTAATTTAAATTGTGCCAAATGGGAATTCGGGAAAAATAAAACTAGGGCAAATATTAATTTTGAATAATAAAAATTATGCCAAATGCTTATTCATGAAAATATAAATTAGGTGATATGAAAATTATGACAAGGTTACCTACGACAAATGATAATTCGGAAAAATTAAAATAAAATCAGGTCAAACGGTAATTCGGGAAACAGAAGTTACGAAAATTTGTTATTCGGTTGATTGAATTCCGGTAAAATTAACCTAAGGGAAAGTAGAATTTGAGGAATATTCATGCAACTCATCTCCGAAACCATGAAAATTATGGGAAATTGGAATTTGTAGAAATAAAAATTAAAGGAAATTGTTAAGGTCAAAATAGTTAAAGTTAAAGTTAGAGTAAACACTAGAAAAGGTAGAATTTAGCGAATATTTGTGTACGTCATCTCAGAACTATTTTGGGTAAACTGAAAAACAAAATTTTCTTTGAAATATTTTCGAAAAATCTTCAATTTAGTGGAAATTGCAAAATATGAATATCAATCTTAAGCTCAGGATTTTAAGGCATCAATTTTACATTTGATACACTATTATTTATTGTTATAAATTATTAATTATCATGCTAATAATGTACATACGAGTATATTTTTTTTAATAATTGTACATTCGAATTCTTAACCAAGAAAGATTGAATTTTGATCCAAAGACACAAATTATCAACAAAATACAAAAATTTTCGACTTAATACTTGATTTTTCTACTAAAAAAGATTAATTTTTAAAAACGAAAAAAACCTGAATCTTTTATAAAATAGTAATATTTTTAACGTAAAACATGAATTTTCAAATGAGCAAGACGAATTTTCAACAAAAGAATTGAATTTTCAACCAAGCAAGGTTAATCAGTCAATTAAGAAAAAAAATCATAAAAAATGTTGAATTTTCAGGCCAAAAAGACGATTTTTCTACAAAACAGTTTAATTTTTAACCAAAACAAGAAGGACTTTTTAACATAATTGTTGAAGTTTCAACAAAATAATTAAATTTTCAACCAAAAAGATCAATTTTCAACTTAAATTATAAATCTTTAGCCAAAAAAATCATTTTTTAATAAACTAGTTCCATTTTCAAGCAAGTGGTTCAGTTTTCAACCAAATAATATGAATTCCCAACGAAAAATGTGATAGTTGATATTTCAACCGAAGAAGATTTCAATTTTAATTCTAAAATAAATATATTCAACCAAGAAAGACAAATTTTCAAAAAATAGTTGAATCTTCAACTGAAACTAAAAATGAAACTAAAAATGACGATTTTTCAACCAAATGGTTAAATTTTTAACCAAATCTTTGAATTTTTAACCAAACAGTTGAATTTCTAATTTAAAAAAATATTTTCTCAATAAAAAACGAATTTTCAACAAAATAATTAAATTTCCAACGAAACAAATGAATGTTCAACTCAAATGATGAATCTTCATCCAAAAAAGATAAATTTCCAACAAACAATTATATCCATAACTGAAACAGATTAATTTACAATCAAACCGTTGCATTGTTAACAGAAAATATTCATTTTATACAAAAAAAAGAGTATTCAACAAAATACATAAATTTTCAAACAAATAGTTGAATTCACTCAAAAAATACGAATTTTCAAGAAAATAGTTGAATCCTTAACCGAAAAAGATTGATTTTCAACCTAACAGTTACATTTTTAAACAAAAACATGAAATTTCGACCAAAAAAGATAAATTTTAAAACCTAACACAAAAATTTCCAACAAAAGTGTTGAATTTTCGACCATAAAAGATTAAATTTCGATGCAAAGACACAAATTATTAACAAAATACAAAAATTTTCAACTAAATAATTGAGTTCTCTACAAAAAAAGTTTAATTTTTAAAAACGAAAAAAGAACACGAATCTTTCATAAAATAGTTACATTTTTAACGAAAAAACATGAATTTTCGAATTATCAAGACGATTTAACAACAAAAGAGTTGAGTTTCCAACCAAAAAAGGTTAATCAGTCAATTGAGAAAAAAAGTTCATAAAAAATGTTAAATTTTCAGACTAAAAAAAAAAAAAATTTCTAAAAAAATAATTAAATTTTCAACCAAAAAGATCAATTTTCAACTTAAATTATAAATCCTCAGCCAAAAAAAAAAGATTTTTTTATAAACAAGTTCCACTTCAAACCAAACAAGATGAATTCCTAACGTAAAATGCAATAGTTGTTATTTCAACCGAAGAAGATTTTAATTTTAATTCTAAAATAAATAAATTCAATCAAGAAAGATGAATCTTTAACAAAATATTTGAATCTTCAACTGAAGCAGATTAACTCTCAATCAAAAAGGATGACTTTCTAAAAAAATAATTTTACATTTTAAACAAAATAATTGAATTTTCTAACCTAAAAGATAAATATTCAACAAAAAGATTAATTTTCTACTAATAATGACGAATTTTCAACAAAATATCTGAATTTTAACCAAACAGTTGCATTTTTAATAGCAAAGATTAATTTCCAAGCTAAAAAAAAAACAAATTGTCAACAAAATACATGGAATTTAATTAATTAGTTGAATTTTCTACTAAAAAAAATCTTTAACAAAAAAAAAACTAATTTTAAACCAAAGAAAAAAATCTTTCAACTAAAATGATGAATCTTTGACCAAAAAATAAATAAATTTTCAACAAAGTACTTTAACTTTCAACCAAGTAGTTGAATTTTCAAGCAAAAAAATGTATTCTCAACCAAAAATGTAATAGTTGATATTTCTACTGAAACCAAATTCAATTTTAAATAAAAAACAGTACAATCCAACGAAAAAAGACAAATTTATGATAAAATGGTTGAATCATCAACTGAAACCGATTAATTTTCTACCAAACATTTGAATTTTTATCCACGAATTTAAGAAAAAAAAATTTCAGAAAAATACCTCACGTAATTTGTGGATGACCCTTTATATTTTATTTTTAAATTTATTCGAAAATTTTCTTCACTATCAAGCAATTTATGATTTGGCCTTTTTTTAAAAACAGGACAATACTTTGTATAATACGAACCTTTTTTTTTGAAGGGGCCTCCTAAAAAATTTTTCATGTGGGCCTCCTACGTTTAAAGTTACGCCATTGGTTTCTCTAAACGTAGATTTGTATATTGAATTAGATTTTTACTCCATGTATACCGTTTTCGGGTTTGACATATCTAAAATCCCCCCTCCCACAGAAGATCGTCAAACATTAAACCTTTTAGCTCAAATTCCTTTCCAAAACCCTCGATTACCCTAACTCTCATAATAAGCATCCAAGCAATGCCCGATGTACTTAATCCTGTGGGTTTTTTAAATCTCTAAAATCCTCTACCGTCTGCAGCCAGACTGTTATTAGAAGCGCTCGCATTCCCCTAAAAATTTGGTCAAGGGAGTGGAAAACTACAGAAAACTAAAACTACCGAGCGCAGCCGGTTACTGACAGACAAGTCTGGGTGTAGACATTCGATAGCATCGAGTGCCCAGATCCATCCTCGGCGTCAAACCTCTCATTTGACAGTAGTTAAATGCAGTGAAAAAATACGCCTAAGCGAAAATCCCAAACGGTCACCCATCCGAGCGCTAGCCGCGCGCATACGACCTTAACATTCGAGATCTCGATGAGTCGAAAATCCCCACCCAGATACTGCTGTCTGTTCAAATCGTAGATTAAAATCGAAGTAATAACATAATCAATATTGAGAAAAATTGTAATAATATAAGAATCCAGTCGCATTATTATTCAATAAGACGTTTTTATTTGCAGACTAATATAAGTTTCACAAATAATTTAAGATTTTTACGAGGGTAATATTTATAAAAGATCTAATTTATTTTCCTGTTATCCTGAACTAAAAACGGCATATTTGGATGGTGTGTTTCCATGTGTTTAATTATATGAATCTTCTGATATTTTCTGATGCCACAATGTAAGCACGAAAACATTGGTGGTTTTCGGCACTGGTGTCGCAAATGAGTGAGCATAGTCTTCTTCGTTTTATACAAATTATAGCAGCTCGGACATTGAAACATTCCAGATCGCTCATTATACCGATTGCGAGATAGGGAGCGCTCCTGACGATCCCTTAAGGTTAAATTTTCTATATCTGAAAATCAAAAGTGAAAAATTCTGCAATAAGTATCATTTTATTCAGGAGAGGCTATCAGACATCAAATATAGCACACTAAATAAGGATGCAGGTTCTGGTATCTTTTACACGATAAATAAAATAAAGGAAAAAATTATTAGAATATTTATATTACAGTATTCGTTTATATTAATTAAATTACGCAGTTTAAATACTTTTTTGAATTTGTAATTTTAATCGCACCCACTACTATATGTCCTTGTTCTATTAGGACCAACACCTGCTATTAATAAAAATTTTAAGACTATTCGTGTGAAAATGCCCTCAGGCCATGAGGGGCCCATGAAGGCAATCCAGGTGTAGCCCCTCATGAAAATGACATGATCGCCCATAAAGATCCAACATGAGCTTCCCTTATGGTTGCCCTCGTGGGCCTCACGCAGTTGCCCCGACGGTAAATTTTCAATTTTAAAAAATACCTCTAATAATTGTCTTCTACTCATTTTTAAGCATATTTTAATAAACATATATAGATATGTATTGTTGATGTGTATAAAAATTTGAAAATAATAGAAAATAAAAATATTAGCACTTCGACCGGGACATGAACTCATGACTAGCATCTTATCAGACTTCCGTTTTTTCTTTTGACCAATTTACCACAATGTTTGTAACTTTTTTCAGACATATACTCCGCAAACGCATCAAAATTTGTTGGAACTATCTTTATTTAAATAACTGCACATTTGAATGAGATATTGTTACTGTTTGACATACAAGGCAATTTATCACAACAAAAAAATCGTTCCATTTTTTAAACTGAGGCATGAGGGCAATAAGCAGGGCGCCTACAAAGACCCTTGTGGAACGTCTGAGATTTTAAAGTTGAACTTTCAAAGAAACGTAGTCAAATTTTTAAAAAATGCAGTTTTTGTGAGCCTGAACTAATTAAACATCAAAATTTGTAGTGTCAAAAAAATATTAACCATTTGGCACTTCGAAATTTCAACCGATCGAACGTGAGGGCAAACGAGCGGGGTCCCCTGCGGGGGCCCTCGTGGGTTTTCCCCTATGGATTGTCCACATGGTCCCCTGATGGAAACAACATTCCTAATAGACCTAAACGGGGCCTTTTCCAGACGGGTATAAGAGATTAAATTATCAATTAATTGGTAAATTTCATTTATGAGTATCAATACGATAACCTCCATCCGAACATCCAATGAGAAGCCTTAAACAATTCCATCTGTTTAGGTGGACACGAATGTTGTAGCATAAAAATTCTATCTTCTTCAAAAATTGTTCAATAATATGAAAAATTTGGAAAACAATATAGTTTTTCAAAACTTATGAATAGACCAATTCAAAAAATTTATGTACACTTGAATAAAAAAACTCAGTGCATTCAATTATGCAAGAAAAATCCATTCCAATTAATTAATTTGACTCAATTAAAAAAATTAAAAGAAATTAGGGCGAAGATCAATTAATTCACAAGAGTTCAAATTAATTAAACTCAACTCAAATTAATTCACCTGAATTCGAATGAATTCAAGATGAATTAATGTTACTAAATTAAAGTGAATTTAACTAAATTTAGGAAGACAACTAAACTTAAAGTGAATTCTTGTTAATAAAAATTAAATGAATTGAATTGAAGGCGAATTCAAATAAATTGCAATGCATCCAACTGAATCCTGACTAACTGAATTAAATGGAATTCCATCCAATACAAGTGAATTTAAATGAATTTAAGAAGAATGACACTGAATTCAAGTTAACTGAAATTAATTGAACTCAGTCCAGTAAATCTGAGGTGACTTCAAGTGATGAGAATGAATCGAATGAATTCAATGACAATGAATTTTTGTAAATACGAGGTTCGTTTGATAAGTGAGGTAAATTTCCTACTAGATGGCGCCAAAATGACATTTGTAGTATATGGCCAAGAAATAGCAGTCTTCAAACTAATCTCTACTAAGCTTTAGCCATAACCGCAGGACTTTTTGCGTCGATTCATGACTGCGGATGAAACCTGGATCCACCACTATACACACGAGACAAAGCAGTAATCAAAGCAGTGGGTACTGCCTGGTGAAAGTGCACCAAAGAAGGCGAAGACTGTTTTGTCAGCTGGAAAGGTGATGGCCACAGTAATATGGGATTCCAAAGAAATTATCCTCATTGATTACTTGACGAAGGGTAAAACTGTAACAGGAACGTACTATGCATCATTACTCGACAGCTTGAAAGCCGAGCTACAGAGAAAAACAAGCACGATTAGCGCACAAAAAGTGCTGTGTCATCACGGCAACGCACCGGCTCACACCTCCGCAATCTTAATGGTAAAAATACACGAACTGGGCTTCAAATTGATTCCCCATGCATTCTATTCTCTAGACTTGGCTCCGTGCAGCCACCAAAAAAACTTTACTTGCTTTTTTACCAAACTTATCAAACGAACGTCGCATGGGGTAAATTTAAATAAATTCACAAAAAGTTATTTACCTTAAATTCAAAGTGATTTCAAGCGAATTCAAGCGAATTCAAGGAACGCAGCAAAATTTAAATGAATTCGAATAAATTTAATTAAATTCAACTTAGAATTAATGTAAATTTAAATGAGTGCTGAAACAGTTTTATTTGCAGTTGCTATATCCAACAACAAAGACGCATTTTATAAATATATACTTTAATAATGAATAATACTCAGCATAAAGGGGATGTTACATAACATGTTATAATTATATTACATAACATTAAAGAAGGGGGTGTCCAATTTCTGTTACGACTGTGTTAAAGTTGCATACACTTACTATAAAAAAAGCGTTAGGATGGAGGGGTAAGGGGGTAAAAATGATTGAAAAAAACGTTACATAATATGTGAACGCTTTCTAACACACACTCTGTCTGAGATAAAAGAAATAACCACTTGTATCAATTTTTGAATACGATTTATTGATGTTGGTATCTGGACAATAAAAGCTCTGCCAATATTACTGAATATTGGCAGCATACACTTTTAAGAAAAACCTATGCTGTCTCAAATCTTTAAAATTAACATATTTTGTAAAATTAGCAGATTTTTTTATCTACAAAATTTTTGTTGGTTGACAATATCGGTGCAAAATAATTCTCTGTCAGGATGAAAAGATCGAATATGTGTCCAAACAAGAGATTGTTGTCGTGAACGATGGGGACAATAGGGACAAGCGAAACGCTGCAATCCTTCGCACTGGTACTTATAATGACGCCACATACAGGTATGACATCGATTCTTATAGCTTCGATTACAATTCGGGCAAAAATGTCGCTTTGGATCATCGTGATTAAAATTTTTCCTCATTTGTGGTTCGTGAATGAGCCAAATCTCAGAAGACAATTCTGAAAAAAAAGATTACTTTCGTTAATCGAAAATCTAATTGAGTATTGCAATCTTAACATGCTCTTCCATTCCCAACATTATTGGAATTATTAATGAAGAAAAGACATGATATTCGGAGAAAGTGGTTGAATTAATGACAAATGAGGCATTTCACAAATGAAGCAATATATTATGTCGAAGGGTTGAATAATATACCGGGAGAAAAAATAAACTCACATAAAAATACTTACAGCAGAAATACATTAAAATTTTTTTTTTAAATAGTCGAGTCTCTTATCGAAGCAATTTTATTTTTTAAGCCAAGTACAATGAAACTGAAAAGCATCTTCGATTTCATTATAATCTCTTTGAAAGAAAGACACATCAACAACAATTCGACAACAATTTGGACAGTATTGTCGACTTTCGTCTATTGGTTGATTCAAAGTATCTTGAGTCGTTGGCCAATATCGAAAGGTCACTTCTAAAACAGATAAAAATATATTTCTGGTCGGCATAAATGTATTTCAGGTTAAAATATGTATATTTGTTTGAATTTAATGATGCATCGTTCATGATGTTCATTGCTGATACTAATCATCATAAACCATTTCATGGATTTAAAATACCATACGAGTATATTAATCAAATCAATCGATGTTTATTTTATGCTTCTTTACAGTTAGAATAAAATAATGTTTACGAAGGTGATATTTCTGTTAATATATCAAAGTATTTATTTTT
>JAUMHM010087820.1:0-10168 GCA_032362435.1 Melikaiella ostensackeni | reverse complement strand
CGTTCGATCATTTTGAACCGCATTCACAACTGGGTTTGGTTCTTTCATAGTTGTTCCCACGAGAAGCTAGGGAAGGGTTCGTCCACCCTTGCAGAGCCCCGCATGCAAGGGTAAGGCTGATACTCTAGGCCACTGCAGGGTCCCCCTGGGAGCGACTGTCATCCATGAAAATGACACCGGTTTCCAGTAGAACCGCGGTAAATCACACCCATGGCCACATATGGCCATGACACACACACACACACACACACACACACGCGCGCGCGCGCGCGAGTTGTAATCTAAATATTTGCAGTTAGATTTTCATTAATCTATAGACTAGTTTAGGATCAAACTGTAATTAAACTTTCCGATCATGATGTTATTAGTCAAATCGATTAGCACTTATTAAGGAAGCATTATTATTATCAGATTTGATCTTCAATTATTTACTTATGCACTTATTTCGATAGGCTTATTCCAAAATTATTGAAATCAGTCATCAATTAGCTAGATAACTATTATAGTTTGAATTAAAAATCATTGAGGAAATGAGCGATTAGATATTTTTGAAAGGATTAGGAGTTCAGGTTATAATCAATTTAAATTATAACATAATTAATCGTTTTGTACTTGTTAACAAAATTATCGATTCACTTCCAACCAACCAACTTATGTATGCTAAATTATACTATTGTAGTACTATGTTTGATGAGTTAGAGCTAGTTAGAGTTAGATCGTAGTTATTAAAGTTAGGAATTAATTTAGAAAAGGCAAACATATATTTCAAAAGTATCAGGACTTTGGGAAAAAATCGAAGTAAGAGCGAGCTAGAGTTAGATCGTAATAATTAAAACTAGGAAATGATTCAGAAAAGGTAAATATATATTTTCAAAATATTAGGAGTTCAGGAAAAAATAGAAGTATGTGTTGGAGCAGAAGCGAATGAAACGAAAGAGAGGCCCAACCCCAGTGTCCAACCCCCTCTTGGTGGAGGGGCGAGGACTCACAGCAGCCCCTGCGTGGGCGAGGATCAACACTCGATCTCCGAGCTTAAAACCGTACGGTTGTTCTCTCATTGTAAAAACATCGAGTCTCTGAATTAAAATTTCATCTTAATTTTCCATACTCAAAATTCGGTCCTTTTCTTATAATTCAATTCGAAACTAAATTATAAAATCCTTTTTATAAGAATTTCAGCACAACGCGAGGCGAACTCTAATTCCTCGCAGCAAGGACTCTGGTTCCTTTCGGCGGCGAAAGTCTACGGACATCGTTGGGTTGAATTCCATTTTCGAATTTCGCGCGCGAATAAATCCCCGGGCATTACATGCGTGAATAGCCAGCGCCACCTGTTACGCATATTATTTACTAGTTTTCGACGGTCCTCAGGAATTATAATCGCGATTGTATGGTTTCGCATTTTATTGTGAGGTATCTATGATATATTATTTTTTTTATGTTTAAGATAGGGATAATAAATATCGATTTGTTTTATAAAATATTTATAATTTCGATATTTATAACGAAGTGTATACACTACCGGTACCGGTAAAAAATCATATTATAAGCACACGGCAGTATGAGTCATTTTTCTTTTATGCATAATTTTAGATATAGCTCATGATTTATACGATAACATGCTTAATTATTATTTAGGTGACTAGTTGACTATTATCACTTATACATATTTCCGGAAAGTCTTGTTTAAATATACCCATGACTTTATGATGGTTCAAAAACTGATATCACTTTATACTGAAATTGTAATGATTGTTTTCCAATGTCTCGCGTGGCGGCGGGCGGCACCCCTGTGACTGGTCACAGCAATAATTTAAGTGACTTCCCTACTTCTTTCCAATGTCGCATCTGAGGAAGGCACCCCTGTGACATCACAAAAATAATGTAGCCCACAACCCTACCCCTATCCAACATTTCGTGGGATGCGGGAAGGCACACCTATGATTGGTCGCAGAAATAATGTAGGTTACACTTCTACTCCCTTCCAACGTCTCGTGGTAAGGCGGAAAAGCACTCTTGTGACTGGTCACAGAATTACTGTGGGTCACACCCCTTCCCCTTTCCAATGTCTCGTAAGGGGCGGAAAGGCACCTCTGTGACTGGACACAAAAATAATGTAGGTCACACCTATACCGTTTTACAATGTCTCGTGGCGGGCGGGAAGGCACCTCTATGACTGGACACGAAAATAATGTAGGTTATACCCCTACCCCTTTCCAATGTTTCTTGGGGGGTTGGAAGGCACCCCTGTGACTGGACACAGAAATAATGTAGGTTACACCCCTACCCCTTTCCAACGTCTCGTGGAGGGCGGCAAGGCACCCCTGTGACTGGTCACAGAAATAATATAGGTCGCAACCCTACCTCTATCCAACGTTTCGTGGGGGCGGGAAGGCACCCCTGTGATTGGTCACAGAAATAATGTTGGTCACACCGGTATCCGTCTCCAACGTCACGTTGGAGCGGGAAGGCACTCCTGTGACTGGTCACAGAAATAATAAAGGTCACACCCTTCTCCATTTCTAACGTCTCGTGGGGGAAGGCACCCCTGTGACTAGTCACAGAAACAATAAAGGTCACATGCCTACCCTTTCCAACGTCACGTGGAGGCGGGAAGGAGCTACTGTGACTGGTCACAGAAATAATAAAGGTCACACCCCTACCCTTGTTCAATGTCACTTGGGGATGGGAAGGCACTCCTGTGACTGGTCACAGAAATAATTTGGGTCACACTCCTAACCCTTTCCAATGTCTCCTGGGGGCCGGAAGGCACCCCTGTGACTGGACACAGAAATAGTGGAAGTCACGCCCCTACCCCTTTCAACGTCTTGTTTCAAGGTGAGAAGGCACACCTGTAACTAGTCACAGAAATAATATAGGTCACACCCCTGCCCTTGTTCAACGTCACTTGGGGGCGGGAAGGCACTCCTGCGACTGGTCACAGAAATAATATGGGTCACACCCCTAACCTTTCCAATGTCTCCTGGGGGCGGGAAGGCACCCCTGTGACTGGACACAGAAATAATGTAAGTCACACCCCTACCCCTTTCAACGTCTGGTTTCAAGGTGGAAAGGCACACCTGTGACTGGTCACAGAAATAATATAGGTCACACCCTTACCCCCTTTTCTCGCAAAAAATCCTATCGGAATCCGTATTTAAAATTTGTCACCAAGGATATCGCATTCTTGCCTCTTTAGTCACATCCCTCATCCTTTTCAGTCTCGTCTTCCTGGGTACCATTCATTTTAAAAGCGTTAGGGATGTGGGAAGAGTGAGTTCAGTCACAATTCTCATCCTTTCGAGGATTCTGCCCTACATAAATTTTCTTACATAAAATCATTTTTGAAAAACCGGTTAAAAAAAGTTGTCGGTACTGGTAATTTTTTTTTTACCGATACCGGTTTTGCATACACAATCTATTTATAAACATTTAATACCTTTTTAGCTTGCTTAAGTACAAGATGACTTGTTTATTACATGTAAGAGGAATGAGATTTGTGGGTCGAATATATAAAAAGTAATATATAAAACCACCGCAGGGTCCCCCTGGGAGCGACTGCCATCCATGAAAATGACACCGGCTCCTAGTAGAACCGCGGTAAATCACACCCATGGCCACGCCTCACAACCGTGACATGGATATATATATATACGATTACGTCGCCAGTGCATATTACCTTCCTAAAATCTCCCTTCGCAAAACAAGCTCCAAAGATATTTTATCCATTTTTACGCTTGCTTTCGGCTGATCAACTCCTATGGAAATGCATAGAAAGATCATTGAGAGCATGTTTTGGGGAGGGAAATTTCAGGATCGAAATATGCACTGGGTAAGTGAGTATACTTTAGAGACTCAACGAATAAAGAAAAAATTATTTATAATAAAAAGATGACTGACACTTTTCAATAACGCCTGAAGATCCTAAGGAACATTTTTAGTAAAAATTTTTATTAAATTAAAAACGCTCTGAAAATAATTAAAAATATTATTATTGAATAAACTCTTGATTTATTAAAAATATTTGTTCGATTGCAAAAATTTTGATACATAAAAAATAAACATAGTCTCAACCTGAAATCAATTTTCGAGGTTTCCAAAATATAAAAAATGTATGAACTTGTATCTGAAAAGTTCCTGATCCATCCCAAAGTCGTGAGCTTGGTTATTCTCAAATTGCTGCGCCGAAGCTCTGTGCATCTTTTTGATAAAATTAAGTATAGAATGAAACTTAGTCAATATACCATATTACAGAAACTTTTTAGCAAAGCTGCATGATATTAAAAATTTGTTTTTAGTACGCACACATTTTTAAGAGGTGTATAATTTTATTGGATACTAAAATTATCAAACTTACGACTTCGGTAAGGATTGGGAATTTCTGGAAAACAAGTTCATAAATATTTCACATTTTTGAAGACTGGTAAATCGGATAATGTAAACATAGGAATTATTTGGGAAACTTTCTGACAATTGAGAGATGTATAAAAAAAATTTAGAACGCATACATTTTTTAAAGTCAAACTTGCGACTACGTTAGAGATTAAGGTTTTCTTAAAAACAAGTTCATAAATTTAATATATCTTTTAAACCTAGTATACCACAAAATAAAATATTTTTTAAACTTTCAAAAACGCCGGAAGATATCAAAAATCGTTTTTAGTACGCATACGTTTTTTTGAATCAAACTTCAGTAGGGATTGAGAATTCCTTCAAAACAAGCTCATAAATTTTCTATATTTTCAAAACCATGTATATCGAATAACATAAACGTAATCAAAAGGTTACTAATGCGTTTTAATATCGCCGGAAGTGATTATGAAATATTTTTTAGGAAGCATACATTTTTTAGAATCAAACTCACGACTTCAGTGGAGGTTTGGAATTTCTTAAAAACAAGTTCATAAATTTGTTTTATTTTCGAAACCTGGTATATCGAATAATTTAAACATAATAAAAATAATAATGAAACTTTTAAACAATACCGCAACATATTAAATTTTTTTTTACGCTTACATTTTTTAGAGGAGTATACATAGTTTTATTGTATGTATAATAAAATTATCAAACTCACGACTTCCCTAGGGATTGGGAATTTCTTGAAAACAAGTTCAGAAATTTAATTTATTTTTTAAGCCTGGTATTTCGAATGATAAAAAAATGTACTTAAGTTTTTTGACAACGCCGGAAGATAGTACAAATATTTTTTTAGTACGACTACATTTTTTAGAGGCGAATAGTTTTATTGCATACTAAAATTATCAAACTTTGGTAGAGATTGAGAATTTCCCAAAAACAAATTCACCAGTTTTCTTATATTTATGAAACCTGGTATATCAATTGACATGAACATAATAAACAGAATTTCAGCATTTCAAAAACTGAGGAAGATATTAAAAATCTTTTTTTAGTGCGACTACATTTGTTAGAGGAGTATAGTTTTATTGTATACTAATATCTATACTATTATCAAGCTTATGACTTCGGTAGATATCGGGAATTTCTTAAAAAGAAGTGCATAAATGTGATAAGTTTTGAAACCTGTACATCGAAGAATAAAAAAATTATTCAAAGTTTAAAAAATGCCAGAATATATTGAAAATCTTTTATAGAACACATACATTTTTTAGAATTAAACTTATGATTTCAGTAGAAATTGGGAATATCTTGAAAACAAATTCATAAATTTTATGCTACCTTAAAACCTGATATATCAAATAATATAATCGCGATAAAAAGCTCGCTAAAGCGTTTTAACATCGTCGAAAGTGATTTAGAAACGTTTTTTAGAAAGCACACATTTTTAGAATAAAACTCACGACTTCGGTGGAGATTTGGAACTTCCTGAAAACAGTTTCATAAATTTGTTATATTTTTGAAATCTGGTATATCAAATAATAAAATCATAAAAATAAATATAAGACTGAAACTCCCGAACAACGACGGAAGATATTGAATTGTTTTTGTGCGCATACATTTTTTAGGAGAAGTGAATTTTTAAGTATATAGTTTCACTATATACTAAATTTTACGTATCGGAAGGATGGATAAAAACTATAATGCATACATTTTTATAGGTTTACAGTGTTATTGTATACTGAAATGATCAACTTTGTGACTTTGGGATGAATTGGAAATATCTAGAAACCAAGTTCGTAAATTTTTTATATTTTTGAAACCTGGCATATCGAATAATGTAAACATAATTAAATGAGTACTAAAACGTTTCAGCTTTTTACATCGCCGGAAAACATTAAGGAACATTTTTTAGTAAGCATAGATTTTGAAGTATATCGTTTTATTGTATACTACTTCTTACACATCAGAAAAATAGACAAGAACTCCAACGCAGCGATTATAAACATGATCAAATGTACGAACACGGTAGAGATTGGGAATTTTTTAAACACAAATGCATAGATTTTATATATTTTTTAAGCCACAAATATCGAATAATGCAGACGTAATAATATTGATGAAACTTTTTAACAATGTTGAAAGAGATCAAAAAACTTTTTTTCGCACGTACATTTTTTATGAGTGTATTTACTGTCGTATTCGAACAAGAATACATCTGATTTTAAGAAATTCGAAAGGCTAACCCCATGAGATCATACCTCTTGGAAAAAATGTTACCCTGTATTTTTTCTCTTTGGGTAAACTGATTTTTATTACTCGCTCAAGGCTTGAAAGAGAAGGAATTTACGTTTGAGCATGTAAAATTATTTTTTAAATGAAGAAAAATTTAAGGATAATTTTTTTCCATAAACTTCGGGGTAACAAATAATCCTCCATTCGTCACGATTTTTATAATTTTACGAAGTGGTACCTTAAAATATAAAAATATTTTAAAGGTTACATTTTCTAAAATTATATGGTTAATAGTACATTTTACTGTACGAATACGACTAGCTCTGACTGTTTTGCTTGTTCTTGTTTCTGATATTCTTTACGGCTATTTTAAGACCAAAAAAAGTCACTGGGCCCATTTTCGAGAAAAATCGATTTTTCTTCTTTTTCCCCATTTTTCCCATTTCTTCCTATTTATACTTTGATTTGAGCTTAATTAAAGATACTTTGACGTCCAGTTTTTTTGTTTCTCAAATATGTAGCAATCGTTTAGCGTAGTCTGGATGACTTTTGTCAACTTTGCATCTATTCCCCGCACTTTTGAAATCAAAATAGACTATTACGTACCTAATCAGCTAAAAATATTTTCAAACAGAGAACAGTCGTTCAGAAAGCCGTCATCCATTATGCACATATAAAAGATGAGATGTTACAAATAAGAAGAGCAATACGGGTATAGTTATTGCTTTAATCAATGATTTTGAAAGACGAAGATGCTTTTAGAAAACTTAAAATCGTATTGTGTCATCAGGTCTTTAAAATTGAATTTTGCCTACATAAAGCGCCATTAGTTGGATTTTTTTAGGAATGAAGAAAGATACAATAATCTCCTTGCATATGCGTTGCTTTTCTCAAAATATTAGATTGTTATCGTTCTGATTCATAAATTATGCCAGGGTAATTAGAATCAGGCTTAAGGTCAGTGTAATATCTGCATTTTGCTTTTCTTTTTCGTTGTGAAATACAAACATCTATCAATAGTTTGAGGTTAGTTGGCGAGGTTAATGAACCTTCCGAAATATTACAAACAATATAATTGTTTGAAAAATCGTTTTTTTTTGCATAATTTCATAAACTCCTGGAGATATTGCCGTGCTGAATCCAAAGGTATCTTTAGTTTTTCAATAGGACCTTTACTTTTACTTATAGAAATTGCGCAATTCTGTAACCTATATGCATATCCTAAAGTGACTAAAAGTCAGGATGGATCAGCGTGGAGGGGATAAAAACAATGCCTAAATTAACTTTTTTTACTATTCAAAGTTTTTGTTTATTTTACATGTTTTAGGCCACGTTATATTTTAATGATGAGCGTTTAGTTTTTTTCCATGATTATTATATAAATTCCGAAATTTTATAGGTAATTGTTTAAAAAATCATTTTTTTGGCATGATTCCCAAAACTCTCCGAGATATTGCCGAGAGAAATCCAAGGGTATCTTTTGTTTTTTAATACGACTTCTAGTTTTATTCATAAAAATTGCACAATGCGGGAATCTACAGGTAGATTCTCCAGTAGCATGGAGTCAAGGTGGAGGGGATGAAAACAATAGTTAATTTATTCATTATTGACTAGTGAGTGTCCGTCGGATTTCATTCATGACATTAACTTCTTTTGGTTTATGGTTTGTCTATATTTTTTACGATAAACATTAACAACCTGGAAACATCTTATCAGCATTGTTTTTGTTTAAATAATTAATTTTTCGAAATGATTGAAAAAACTCCTGGAGGTATTTCAGTCAGAAATCTGCTAATGTGCTTGATGTCGAAAATTGAAGTGTTTGCTAAAAATTCGTCCTTTTGAATTGAAAATTCATCCTTTTGAGTTGAAAATTCATCTTATACGGTAGAAAAGTCGTATTTCTCGGTTACAAATTCATCTTTCTCGGCTGAAAATCAACTCTTTTGTTAAAAATTCCACTGTCTTCGGAAAATCTTGTCTTTTTGAGTTGAAAATTCATCTCTTTTGGTATTTTGGACTTTGAAGTCTGCATATTGGCAAATAAATTCACGAGAAACGCGAAAAAACGCTGTATTAACGTGAAATCCGTGTTTAGCCCAGGGCTTTGTTACTTTCGAGGGTTAGAGAGAGGGGGGGTTAAAGTCTAAACTAAAGCTGTCAACGAAGGGGGGGTGGGGCAGGGGGTAAAAAATAGCCCAAAGTTTGAATCGTAGTTCATGGACGGCCCCTTCAATTAAGACAGACGTGTCCCATATTAGAATGCAGGTTTAATCTTAGCAATAAATGGATTGTTTAAACCTTCAATACTCAAACGCGGTCATTTCTCTGATCTTTTAAAATAACATGTCTGATTTAAACAATTCATCTCAGCAAATATTCTATAGACAAACATCTCTTAGGTATAATGAAAATATTTTTTAATAATTTCATATCAAAAGGATTCTGAAATCTTTTTATTATTTATATATTATGTTATCCTATTCTATGAATTTTTATTTATGAGTGTGTATTAAACATCATAATGAATGTATAAATGAGGAATCAAAACTGCGCAATTTTATTAGTCCGTGTCGACGTTCAGCGAAATTCTGTGCGCGCAACATGGGGAAAATGCAACTGGGGTCCACATTCACCGAAATTCGCTGGTCGTAGCTCAAACATTTTCGGTCATGTAGCTTATTTACAAGTGTCACGATATTGCCTTCTCATTGTTTCAATATGGTTGAAAATGGTACACAATCGCCTTCTTTTATGAAACTTTACTATTTGTCACACTTACCATTTCTATTATCATTTACCATTATTATCATTACACTATTAGGCCTTAACCCTTACGGGGTAAGCGTAACTCAATCAGTTCTAGTTTCGTTATATCACTGGAGATCAAGGCAGTTATATGGTAAGAGTAAGTAAAGGATGTGTAGAAGAGATAGGTTTTAATTCAATCTTGAAAAAATCACTCATACATAGTCTTTCACTCTGTCCGAATCCCATACCATTTCACGATCAGTATTCTTAACTCCAACTAACTGAGTGCTAGTACTTCCATTCCTAATCTTCCTAACCCATTTCCAAAATAATTTCTTGTTTCTTTCAAAATCATTTTGCATTTTTTTATTTTCTTTCGCTTTGATTTTATCCGTGCTTTCTTTGCTTAGTATCTAGGCTTCACTGTTTTTATCCCTATAATCATTTTATAATCTAATCCTTTCTTCATCTCTAAGATTTTTAATACATTTACATTTTTATTGCCTAATTCTGTCTTCCAGTCTTCTTTATGACACCCTAAATATTTATTCAACTTTTCGCGATGCACCATTCGTACTTCCAGTTTTTGGAAGTTCTCTATTTTAACTCACGCTTGCTTCGATTGATTATTAATTTTTTTATCCTTCATTCTGAACCTAGGTTCATTTCTGAAACTATGAGTTGGTGATCCGCTTCACATTCAGAACCTCTCATAACCCTTGTATCTCTTACTAGCCCTCTCAGTCTCTCAACCGCTACAACAACGTCAATAGCAGGCGCGGTCTACAATGGTGGCGAAACGGCGATCGCCCCCCCCCCCCATCAG
>JAUMHM010087819.1:0-10168 GCA_032362435.1 Melikaiella ostensackeni | reverse complement strand
ATTTTGAGAATCATATACCTCTTATAATTTCCCCCGAATTTAAAAATGCCAGTAAGATCATATGCAAGTCTTTTTGTCATCCAACGCAAAAACTGTTAGGAAAATCATGTTTTCCACTTTCAAATACTCTTCATTTTTTTTTGGATTTACCTGGTTAAAGAACGTGACCATTATATTGGGACACTATAAAAATGTCTCAAATGCTGCTAAATCGATTTGTCAAATCCGTCGAAAGCTAGCATGGCTGAAACACTTAAGTAACCAGAGACCAAAAATTTTTACAATTTTTGTACTCCTAGAAACGATAACTGAAAGAAGAATTCCATTCCCAGGAAATAGTTTCACATTTTGGTTTTAAAATAACTTCAAAATTTATTGAATATACATAAGGACAGAATTTGAAAGGAATTTTCTTAAACATTTTAAAAATATTCCTAATGATTTCAAAGTATTCAAGAATATTTTAGAATATTTTGACGGTCTCTATGGAATTCCAATACATCTTATGAGATTTCCAACTAAATTTTCGAACAAATTTATTTACTTGCTAAGTTATATGCGCGAAATACAACTCAGATACTGCTCATGATTTAGACTGTAGAGATTATTTCTTAGAAATTCGTTAAACTTTGGTTGCAAATATGTAAAACCTAATCACACAAGAAAGGCAATTATTGATTGTGTTAAAATGCAAAGGTCCTAAATAGCTATATAAGAAATATAAATAAAAATTCTTGAAATTCATTATACTTTTGCGAACGTACTTCTATAGATTACAGGTATTGATAATTACTTTGATTTTATTTTCTGTAATTTTTTTTGCTGTAATAAGTGGTAAATTGAAAATGTGAAAGTTATGAATACTCAATCGGTAGATAAAATAATTTTTCAAATCTCATTCCATCACTCATCGCGAATTACATGCAAAATAATGAAAAATCTTATGCATAATGGTTCAAGTCATGAAGCATAAAAAATTTTTAGAATGCCAGCTTAATCCTGCTCTTATAAAATTGATTGAATGATTTAATTTAATGATTATATAACGCTTTCTAACGTGTTTTATTTTCAAATGTTTGTCTATTTCTGCTAATCTCTCACGTATCAAAATATTTTCACGACCCCCCTTCCCAAACTCAAAGAAGAAAGAAAAAAGCATTACATGATTTTTATACAGCCTTCATTAAGAGTGTTGTCGGAAAACGTTATTTATATACATGGTAATTAAAATAAATATGAATTTGGTTATTTTTAGAAATGCTGCGTGGGGTACTGTGAATCTTTTCAATAAAATATAGTATACAATAAAACTATATACGCCTCTAAATGATGTATGCGATCTAGAATGTAACTCCTAATTTCTTCCGGCTTTGTTAAGAATTTTTATTAATATTTTCATAATATTTGCATCATAGAGATATATATTTACAAGGTTTCAACGTACGAAGCTTCAAATATTAAAAAAATTACGAACTTGTCTTCATAAAACTCCCATTACCTACCGACAAGGACAGCAAAATCTTATCAGAAAGGAATAAACGAAGCTGCTGTTGTTTTTCTCCTGTTGTCGACTATTTCTTTTTATTTTTTGTTAAAAGATAAAAATGCATTTCGTGCTCAAGTAATAGGCTGAATATTGTAGGCTACAGGTCGACTGAAATGCTAAAAATCATACCTTTTTCATGTTTTCTGAATCTGCCACGTCCTGTTTCTGAAGAATGGACATTGTATATGCACAGAAGTTATTTTTTAGCAATTTTCTATTGATTCCAAAAAGTTTTATGCAAATCGATAAAGAAGTTGCTGAGATACACATTAAAGAGACTAAGTGCATAGATATTTCGAGATAAGATACTCGCGGTATTCATTTCGCGGCCACTCACTACCGCGAATCTTGATAGGAATGCTTCAATTTTTAAACTAATTTTTGAACGAATTTTGGAAGTGTTTTGTTTTTAATGCTTCAAATTTGAATTCATTAATCTTTAATGCTCCCATTCAAAAGACGTATAATTTTCAACGTTTTTAAAATAATTAAACTCCAGAGGTTCACAATATTTTTAATTCTTTAATTTTGAGCAGGGAAAATGAGAGTCATTTTTTTTGGGACAGAAATCACATTTTTAGTTTGAAAATCTATCCAATCACTTTGAATGTCACTTTATGCTTTAAAAATTTCTATGATTTCAATTCAAGGTTATAGTTTTGAATGCGAAATTCTAAAACAGTTTAATCTTTGAGGGCTTGAAACTAAAATTTTTTTTCCGAAGGCTAAATTCACAAATGATTGGTTTAAACTTTCCTAATTTTTGAAAGTTTCCAATTTCAAGTTTCACAACATCGCACAATTTCGAATGGTTCATTTTGAAAGAGTGTCCAATTCTGAAGTAGGTAATATTCGATGATAATTTCTGAAGTCAAATTTTGTCGTTGAAACACATATTTATCGGTAAAGGGTAAGGGGGATTAAGAAATCCATATTTTATTAAATATTTGTAAAAATAAGCATTCAGTAGGTTCTGAGCGGATAATATCCTCTTCAACAATTCATGGCTCTTTTAATATCAGTTAACAGAATGTTGCTCTCACTGAATTGAAATCCTCCCAAACCGGTAATAGTTTCAAATTGAAATATTAAAAATGTCGTCAATTCAACTATCAAATATTTCAAGATTGCGTATTTTTATATTGAGAGCCTTGATATTTAATCTTATAATTAATAGTTTTAATTTGAATATTATGAATTGTTTTGTATCAGTTTCTAACATACAAAATTGTCTGGCGTTTTAAATTCTTCGGAATGATACAATATTAAATTGAAAGACTTGATGGTTGCAAAATTTTCAGTTTATATTATTTGTAACTACAGAATTTTCAATTAAATGCCTCCAAAATAAATTCAAAAAGATGAAGAATGATAAAAATTTGTCAAATTCAAACCCGAAAAATGAGAGGATTGTAGAACTTGGCATTGAAAATTAAATTAATCTTTCAGTTGGGAGTGCTCCAAAATATTGATTCTTTCAAGCTCAACTTAAAAAAAAATTGAATTGGAAGGCTTGAAATTGTGATATTTCAAGAATTGTAATGATAGCGATGTAATTTTGTATTCCTTTTTTCTAAATTTTTAATTTTCTATCTAATATCTTGAAATTGCCCGTTTTCGAGTTGAACATTTTAAAAAATGAATGGTTTAGAATTACCATATAAGATATTTGATTGGAAGATTTCAAGGATGAGTTTTAATTTTGCAATTAAAACTTGAAACGGGTAAATTTTGAAAAGTATAATTAACATTTTAAAAATTATTGTTTTCAACGATTCAAATTTACTTCAAATCATTGGAATTTCAAAGTTCAAAGTTTAAAAATTTTAAAATTAATATTACGATTCTCGTTAATCAACAAACTTTTCAGTTTTGAGTAATGTTTCAAGTCGTTTAACTTTTGACGTTTTGTGGTAAAAATGTTTTCATTCCAAGTGTTTCTCATGTTTCTCAATTGTAGTTCAGTATTCAATATTTAAAAAGTGATATTTTCCAGGTGCAAGAGTCTTTGTTTTTTGCTTATTGTAGTGTCCTGGAAAAGAGTTTGCTAATCGGAAAAGGCCCAGAAAACTGTTTATATTTCAAGACTCAACAATATAATTGTCTTTTATTCAAAAAGGTTGCATCGGTTAGAATATGATACTGAAAATGCTATTAAACTATTTATCTGAATACTTAACGATCAACTCTATAATCAGAATTTTCTATATCACATTTTGACTTTTGACAGTAAAATTTGGATTTAATGATGAATAACACAATAGACTATGTAACAAGAAAGAAATTAAATTTATAATAAATGAGGATTTACATTCTACTTTAAGGTCCAACATTCAAAGAAAAAGAAAGAAACCCCGAAAACCTAACGTAGAGTATTTGTGGGTTGCTTTCTTTTTCTTTCCTCGTATTTTATTTTGATTTTTCCAATTTGATTGGAGACATTCAAGAGTGTGTTGACCAAATTTGATCGTAAGATTCTTGGTTTTTTCAATTTCCGAGAATTTCGTAGTTTCATAGACTACTTTCTTAAACTTTGAAGTTATTTAAAATTAATGGCAATTATTTTTATTAATATTTTGTTTGTGGCAACGTGTACCAAAATTTCGAAACGAATATCCGAAATTTTTCGTAATGAATAGCGGGAGCCGGAAAAGAGACTGTATGAACCGGAATCTCCGTACAAATAGCCACATTTTTTGGTGCGCATAGACAGTATCTATCATTTTTTAATGATATTTTGCCATTTTCAGTTAGCTAGGGTAGAAAGCGTTGATGAAATCTCAAAAGGTGATTCAGTCTAGTCAGGAGAAAAAAAGTTTATTACAAATGCTTGAAAATAGATTTATGTATTTATTTTAATACACTCATAAAAATATTTGAAATGAAATCGACTCACCTGCACATAAAAACGATGTCAACAAAACTATAAATATAATCTGAAGATATTATTAAATATTTTTCCTTATAAGAAAAAATTATCAAACAATATGTTTATTGCTTTGATGACATCGTGTTTATGTACAGATGATCATGTGATATTAATATAACATTAAAACTGACATGCAAAATTGTAATTCAAACTCTTCCCGAACTATAGTCAGAAATTAGAATTGATAATTGTTTTCCAATTTCATCAATTTTGAGCTTGTTCTCGAAAAGCCTGTGATTTTAAGGATTGCATTCTGATATCCGCACTTGTGATTGAGTTGTTAGCTTGAAAAATAAGATGATGCGGGCCAAATAATAAAAAAGTAACAAGGAGATGTTTACTTCAATTTTGATGTTTTCACATTATTCATATATTGCAACGAACATTTAAAAAAATATTTTTAACAGTTATTAAAAAGCGCGCTCAAATTTCTGTCCTATCAAAGAATTGGTTTTTGGTAGTTTTTAAACTTTTTTAAAATGCTAAAGCTTCCCAAATTTGAGAATCTTGTTGACATCTTCTGAAATTGTCGACTGAAACTTCTTAATATGGTAAAATGATAGCGTTTACTATTTTTTGAAAATTCTGAGAATCATATACATCTTATGATTTCCATCGTATTCAAAAATGCCAGTAAAATCATTGTTAAGTCATTTTGTCATCCAATAGAACAACTCTTAGAAAGATTAGATTTTCCATTTTGAAAATGCTCTTCATTATTTCTGTTGGATTAAACTGGTTAGAGAAAGTGATCTTCTTTTTGGACTAAAAAAAGTGTCTCAAATGCTAAATCGATTTGCCAAATCCTTGGAAAACTAGCATGGAAAAAACATTCAAGTAATCGAGCCGAAACAAACAAAATTTACGTATTTCGGACTCCTAAAAAAGATAATTGAAAAGTAATTTAATTTTCATGACATTTCTTCACAATATGGTTTCAAGTTTTCTTCAGATTTTACTGAATATATATAAAGGGCAGAATTTCTAAGGACTTTTTAAAAAAGATTTCAGAATATTTTTTGAGGAATTCAAATTATTCAAGGCGATTTTAGAGCAAAAAACATTTTCTATGGGATTCTAGTACATTTCATAAGATTTTCGAGGACCTAGAGGATTTCAAAGTAAAGTTTTGTTGAAAATTAATAAAAAAAAGCAATTTGAAATTGATAAAATTCTAAATCAAATAATTTTCATTTAAAATCCTTGAAAATCAGACTGTATTTTAAAATTAAATATTCGAATTGGCATTATTATTAGCTCAGAGAGGTTGGAATAGAAGAATTTTCAATTGAAACTCTCAAAATTGTTTATTGTTTTTAAAGGAGTTAAGAATTATTGCTTAAATAATAGTAATAATTCTCTTTGCATGAAAATTCAGGTAAATCTATAAACTTTAAAACACACCTCTCGGTTATTTTGATTAGAGTAATAACATTTAGGTAGCTTTCGATTGTTGCCATAATCATAAAAAATTAAATATTAATTAGATAAAAAATAATATATATTATACCCCCTACTCTCTTATTAGAATATTTATTTATTAATGATATTTATGTATGTATATATAATTTCTTAAATTATAAACCAAAATATAAATAGAAATTCAATTAAAAAATATCTTAAATTGAAATTTGAATTGAATGCCTAAAAGATTTCAGGATTTTATAAGAATGTCATAAATTAGTCAATCGTCTAATCATTAGAGTTTTGAATTTTAGAACACTGATATTCAGCTTTGATATTCCAATAATTTCAAGATAAAAAAAAATAAAGTTCGTGGTTTTTTCGGAATTATCTCCTCGTTAAATATTCCAACAAATTTGTTTACCTGATGAGGTATATTTGCAAAACACAACTCAGATACTGCTCCTAATTTTGACTGTAGAGATTATTTCTTAGAAATTCGTTAATCTTTAGTTCTTAATATGCAAAACCTAATTGCACAAGAAAAGCTATTATTGGTTCTGGTGCAGTGCAAAGGTCCTAAATAGCTATATAAAAAATATAAATCAAATTTCTTGAAATCCATTATACTTTTGCAAACGTCCTTCGATAAGCTACAGGTTTTGATAATGACTTTGATTTTATTTTCTGTATTTTTTTGCAGTAACTAGTGGTATATTAAAAATGTAAAAGTTATGAACACTCAATTGTTTGTGAAAACTATTCTCCAAATCTTATTTTATGATGCGTCGTGAACTACATGCAAAGTTATAAAAAAATCTTATGCATAATAGTTCAATACGTCATGAACTCTAAAGAAAATTTAGAATGCCAGCCTTATCCTGCTTTCATAAAATTAATTAAATGATTTAATTTAATGATTATATGACGCCTTCTAACAAGTTTTGTTTTTAAACTCTTGTGTATTTCTGCTAATCTCTCACTTATTGAAATATTTTCACGACCCCTCCCACCAACCCTCGAAGAAAAAACAAAAAAGCATTACATGATTTTTGTACAACCTTCATTGAGAGTGTTGTGAAAAAACATGATCTATATACATAAAAATATAAAAACATGTACCATGTTCTACTTCAAACATTTTTAATTTGTGAAACTAAGCCTATGATTTAACTTAGAGAATCAAATTCAGCTTATGAACTAACAATATTTTGCGTGTACAGGGTCTTAATGAAGATTCTTTGGCAAAGCAAATGTGCCGTTGAATACCGTTTTCTAGTCGCTTTTCGCTTATCTAGACTTTAAGGGTCAGAAAAATATTTTATGATAATAGGATACCTTGGACGGTTTGAGAACTCTTGATAAGCCCTTTGTTTCTAAGAAAACCGGGGATCGATCAAGGGAACAGTTTTGAAGTTACGGGTATGGCGGTCCAGCCTCATATATGAAAGCAGAATGCACACGTATTTTTGAAAAAATGAAGTACTTCGTAATTGGCCCTAGCATAGATCTAAAACCACAAATAAACCCTTAATTTTTAAGGAAACCCAGGTTTATTTTAATTGAAAGTGTTGAAGCTACAGATATGCAGTGCTAGCTTTATGTGAAGTCAGTGCTCACAATGTTTTTTGTGAAAAAATGCAGAGCCCAGGATTTAGAACCTACGGCCTTCAATAGCAATAAATAGGCTCTTAATTATAGCATGGTTCTAAATTCGATTCAATATAATGGCGAAGTTATATTCAGAGACATGAATTTGTAAAGGTTTCCAATAAAATGGAGCTTACAATAAAACTATATGTTTCAAGAAAATGTATGCGAAGTAGAAAGTACCTCTTAATCTCTTTCAGCGTTATTGAAAAGTTATATTGTACTTTTTATTATTTTTATATTATGGATACATATGAGTAAGGTTACCACATTCGAGCTTCGAATATGTTAGATATAGGCTGGTTTGACTGATCGTACGGAACTTTCAAGATGACTATATTTCATCCTCTGTTCCAAAATATTTAATAAATCAATTTAATGTCAAAGTTGATTATTTTATTAAGAATGTGCTGTATGAACGTTTTCGCTTCAAAGTAAAATACTTAATGATTGAACGAATAATTAAGGTTGAAAATAATTCATAAAAAGTTGATAATTAAAGTAGTGATCCTATAAAGTCTTCAATAAATTCAAATGACTGACAAACATACTTTGAATATCTTCAAAAAGACTAATGAACTAAAACATTCAGAAAATTTAAATATTACTCTACTGATATATTTTTAGAAAAAATTTCTCAGTCAAAGAAAATGTGGAGAATGGCTATGACTTAAAAACGTCAACTTTTTGTCAAACATCCATATAAGCTTTTCCCTGTTATATCTCGAATTGCTTTATATATTGATTATCACTTCTGAGAAGGCTTCGCTCATGGCTAGATAGCTAAATACTCGCATTTAAATGCTTTTAGATTATCTAATTCTCCTCTGAATACCAAACCAACATCTGTAGTTCCTCTAAGATATCTAAATACTCGCTCAACATCTATCAATTCATTTTCAGTGCGATCAACTCTCTTCTTGCAAGATAATTTTCTGCAAAAGCAAATACCTATAAGGTTTCGACTTACGATGTTTGCTGCCTTAGAGTTTTATGCTTGTATTCAATAAAATCTAGTATACAATGTAGTATATAATAAAACTATGTGCTTCTAAATAATGTGCGAACTATAAAGTAATTCTTAATCTCTTCCAGCGTTTCTGAAATTTTTCATTATTCCTACTATTATTTGCACACTATGGATACATATACTCTCTCAATAGACGACGTTCCAAAAATGTAGGTAATTCATGATATTTGGGGGTTATTCAAACATCCCCTAAGCATTCAAACGAGAAAATCGACATTTCCTAAATAGCAACTCACGGGAGATTCTTTGAGTATACTATTGGAGTCGGAAATCACTTTACAGTAAATGTCGGAAACATCTCCAAGCAAGCGAATTTGTTGAACTTATTTTGAGGTTGTTTCAAAATCCCTTAAAGATTCGAGCATGGAAATCGAAATATCCTGAGAGGCAAAATCATGAGAGATTTTTCGATTATATCATTGGGGTCGAAAATCAATTTACAATAAAGAAAAACCTAGCAGAAAAAATCGCTGGATTTATTTTAAGTGTCGTTTCAGCAACCATTTAAGCTTCAAGCAAGGAAATCGACATTTCCTAACAACCGCAATCACGGGAGATTATTTGGTTATACTGCATGTCTGTCTGCCCATATATGTATGTATACATACAAACATAAAAATTGTTTTCCTCAAACACACGTAGTATGATCTTCCTATTTCTTGGCTCAAAATAACCGGGGGAATTTGTTCGAATCCACAAAAAAATGAATGCATTTTTTGAAAATATTACAGTTAGAAGTTCCGCAAAACCCATGAAGTTTAACAAGTGTTTCCCATAAGATAAAAAAAGTTTTTGTAAACTTTATGCTGAATCGTCAATATTAGGTTTATCGAATTGACCCTCAACATTTCTCTTCACAACCAGCCACAGATTACAAATCAAAAACTACTTCTTATATTTTTCCCCCATAAGTCTCTATTATAAGGTCCCGAGAAAACCCCACAAGTGAAAAATTGGGTTTTGCGAGTTTTTAGCGGTCATTATTATTTTTTGTGTGGCTTTTGTTCGTACAAATTTGTTCTCATGCATAACATATTACTTTCTACCAATAAACAGATGTTTGAGTGAATTATTCAAATAATTCAGTATTGGTTATAGCAATTTTTTCTTAGAATATAGTTAAAAGAATGCGGTTTTTTCTAAAATTTTTAGCTTTTCGTCCACTAGTCACATAGAGTGAGGCATCTATCGAGTAAAATGAACAAAAATAATTGTGTTAACAACTTCTTCTACTTATAGCAATATTCTCTCTAAATAATGCTAGATAGTTGCGGTTTTTTCTGAAAATCTTAACTCTTTGCCCACTTTTTGCTTAGAGTAAGGTAATGATTAATGCAAGTTCCCAAACATAATTGTTTAAACAATTCATCATTGTTTATAATCATCTTCTTTCAGAGTAGTTCTAGAAAGCTGCGTTCCCTTACGAAATTTTCAGATTTCTTCTGACTTCGTAGTTATGAACACATAACAGACGAACATGATCAAGAATCACTTTTGAAACAATCTGTTTTCTTTCAAGGATATAAATTTCTGGAATGAAACCAAATTTTTATATATTATATATTATACATTATATATATATTATATATATATTATATATTATATATTA
>JAUMHM010087818.1:0-10169 GCA_032362435.1 Melikaiella ostensackeni | reverse complement strand
GGAATGAATAACGGCGGTGAAAGAGCAAAGATCGCCAGAAAAGAATTTACTGGTACCTGAATAGACATTGCGATAAGGATAGACTTGACGTTTTCAAGAAGTTCTTCATAAAGTCCTAAATATTTAGCTAGCAGCTCCGGTTTCTGAATCCGCTATTTCGAATTTGTAACTTTCGACATCAAAAACTAAATCAGCGACCCCAAAAACCTTCTACCAAGTTTCAGGCAAATCTATAAAAATTTTTTTAATTTGGCCGCCATAATCTATCGGACATTTTCAATTTGTAACTTTTGACATTTTTAAATGATAAGATAAAGTTGCTTTTTTTCACTTTATTGATAAAAATGTTGTAACTAAATATAATATAAGTTCTTAGCACGGAGTGTTGTATTCGAGCATTGTATTTTTGTACTGTTTTTAGTAATTTACTCGAGTAATGAAGATGTGTGCTTGAAACTTCTCACTTAAGCCAAGTTGTTTTAAAATTCCATGGTTTAAATTAATTAATTTGGTACTGTCTGTTGTTCATTAAAAGATTGATTTCATGCCTTTCCCAAAACTTAAGAAATTCTCGATGAAGAGCCTCGCCTGGCTGTTCCGACTGCAACCCTAAACCTTCATCATCTCCTAAATTTCTAAAATATTCTTCTAAATGTTCAATTACTACATGTACTTTAAGTGCCATAGAAAAGGTTGTTGCCTTGAATAGTTTCTTAAAGCAAATTTATTTAACAATATCATGTATACATATATACATGATATACACATGTGATGTGTACACATATACCCATGTCCAGATTGTTTAATAAGCATGCAAGAGTTGAGATCCAACGAAGAAACAGACAATGATAAAGAACAACACGTTTTGAGAACTTTTGGAGATTTGAAACACAGTTCTAAAACATTTTATTCCTTGAAAACGAAAAGAAAAAATGCCGAAGACTGTTACAGTGTTACAAATTATCCACTATTTGAGGAAGATCAGTCTACAAAAGTAATTCAAAAATGTATTCTATCAGAGTTACACCTTTTACAAGGGTTTGTAAGCCATGTTTTTTGAGATGTTTTAGTTCCTCTTCTAGGGAATACTGAAGCACGTATGTGGCCGCAAAAGCTTCACTCAATATCAGAAATATCAAGGGGAACTGTTCGAGGGAAATGCCTGTCGAAAACTATTAAGAAATTCTGATGGCCTATTAGACAAAGATGATCTTCAAAATTGCCCTCCTTTGAAAGTTATGCCATTTGTGTCAAACTTGAAGGAAGTGAACAAAATTGTTGAAGCGTGTTTTTCAATAAAAATAATTTCCTCTTTTGATGAAATTTCCGAATGTTTACAGAATCTTAAAAAACTATCAAGGCAACAACCCTTTCTATGACACTTAAAGTACATGTAGTTATTGATGTGCTTGAAGTTCTGAATGTTCATTTGAACGAAATTTTTTGCTGATGGCTTTGTAAACTAGAAACAGTGCTAAAATATTAATTTATTAATATTGCAAAGTATAGATTACCAAAGAAACTTATAACGCATTATTTTAAATTATTGGAACAATATTTTTAGATAAAATAGAATTGGGAAAAATATTTCGTTCATTTGAATGTTCAGAATTTCAAGCACATTAGTTATTGAACATTTAGAAGAATGTCTTAGAAATTTAGGAGGTGATAAAGGTTTAGGGTTATGGTCGGAACAGCCAAGCGAGCGGCTCTTGATCGAGAATTTCTTAAGTTTTGGGAAAAGTATCAAATCAATCTTTTAATGAACAGCAGACAGTACCAAATTCATTTATTTAGAGCAATACAGAATTTCCTTCCATGCATTTGTAAAAATGAAATCAAAGTTTACGTTTATATCTTTCTTGCTCAAAACAATATTTTTTTCTGCTTTGGTACCAAATATACTTTAAAAACAATATCTTTCTATTGATTTATTTACAGATCACCCTGCGCTTGAAAAAAAAGTAACCTGAAAAAATAAGAGGTTTTTTTTTTAAATCAAATATTTTGAAAAAAGAATCAGCTACGCTTTTAATTTTCATGGTTTTTAGTGACTAGAACTGTGACGAATGATACCCCGTAATCCGTTTTCTTGAAATTTTTGTTTAACTCATTTTTCATTCAGGGACACCGTGTAAAACAGAGAAATTAGGTCTATACCTTTTTTTGAATTATCTTGGATTTTTTCGAATTTCCTTGAATTCCTCTGAAATCGTTTTAATTCATTGTGAATTGTTATGATGTCATCAGTCTCTTGAATTCCCTGGAATCATCTAAATTTACTTCATTGTAACTGAAATTAATGGAATATTTTGGATTTTTTCAATTCGTTCGAATTCTTTGAAATTCATCCTGAATTTTTCGGAATTTAACTTGAATTCTTATATGTAGAGTCGACTAAGAGCTGAACCTTAACGAAATGGAAGTAAAGATTATGGCTCTTTGTCACTGTTTGTTAAATTTGAACCAAAAACTTTTAAAAACATACACTCCAGGAAAGTCATCTTGCTTAATAGAAAATCGCACAAAAAGTTTTTAAAATGAGAGAAATGTGTTTCCGAAAGTCTGTGTGAGAGGCTCATTAGAGATAATTCCCTTTTTTCATTTGTTTAAATATGTAATTGTCTCTGACGAGCCTCTCACACAGATTTTTGGAAACATACTTTTCTCGCTTTACAGACTTTTTATGCGATTTGCTATTACACAAGATGATTTTATTCGAGTTTATGTTTTTGAAAGTTTTTCTTCCAAATTCTGATATATTTATCCTGAGTTCCTTTGACTTTTCTTGAATTCCTTTGAATTTTCTTGAATACTCTTATATTCACCCTGACTCCTTTTTAATTCATCTTGAATTCGTATGAATTTCATCGAAATTTCTTGAATTCCCTTTAATTCTTCCAAATTCATTCCAATTCATTTATTCCATCATTCCATTCAGTCCAATTCATTCCATTCCAATGTTACTGAAATAAATGGTATATTTTGGATTTTTTTCAATTTATTTGAATTCATTTGGAATTCATCCTGTCCTCTTGAATTCTACTTTTAAATTCACCCTGACTTTTTTTTAATTCATCTCGAAATCATGTAAATTCTTGAATTCCCTTTCATTCTTCCAAATTCATTCCAATTTTACTGAAATCAATGGAATATTTTGGATTTGTTTTCAATTTATTTGAATTCATTTGGGATTCATCCTGTCCTCTTAATAATTTATCTTGAATTCTTTTTAATTCTTTTTAATTCTCTTGAATTTTTTTTTATTCACCCTGAATTCTTCTAAATCCACTCCAATTTTACTGAAATTAATGTAATATTCTTGATTTCTTCAGTTAATTTGAATTCTTTTGAATTAACCCTGAATTTTAAAAAATTTAACTTGAATTGTTTTGAATTTACTCTGAATTCTTATAAATTTATCCTGAATTCCTTTGAATTCTCTTGAATTCTACTTTTAAATTCACCTTGACTTTTTTTTAATTGATCTTGAACTCGTATAAATTTCATCGAATTTTCTTGAATTCCCTTTCATTCTTCCAATTAAACCTGAATTTTAAAAAATTTAACTTGAATTGTTTTGAATTTACTCTGAATTCTTATAAATTTATTTTGAATTCCTCTGAATTTTCTTGAATTCTACTTTTAAATTCACCCTGCCTTTTTTTAATTCGTCTTGAACTCGTATAAATTTATTCGAATTTTCTTAAATTCACTGTGATTCTTCCAAATTCATTCCAGCGTTACTGAAATCAATGGAATATTTTGGATTTTTTAAAAATTAATTTGAATTCATTTGGAATTCATCCTGTCCTCTTACTAATTTATCCTGAATTCTTTTTAATTCTTTGTAATCCTCTTGAATTTTTTTTCACCCTGAATTCTTCTGAATTATTCTAAATTCACTCCTATTTTACTGAAAGTTATGAAATATTTTTGATTTTCTTCAATTAATTTGAATTTTTTGAATTAACCCTGAATTTTTAAAAATTTAACTTGAATTGTTTTGAATTTACTCTGAATTCTTATAAATTTATCCTAAATTCCTTTGAATTCTCTTGAATACTTTTAAATTCACCCTTACTTCTTTTTAATTCACCTTGAATTCGTATGAATTTCATCGAATTCCATTGAATTCTTTTAAAAACAATGGAATATATATATTTTTTTTCAATTCATTTGGCATTCACCCAGACCTCTTATTGATGTATCTTGAACTCTATTGCATTTTCCTAAATTCACACAATTCTACTTAATTAAATGGATTTCTTTTAGTTTTATTGACTTCACCCTTAGGTCTTTAAATTCATCTTGAATTTCTATGAAATTCATCAAAGTCTCTTGAGTTTCCTTGAATTCTTCTAAACCCACTCCAGTTTTACTGAAATCAATGCAATATATTGAATTTTTTTCATTTCATTTGAATTCTTTTGAATTCAAAAGAACGTGAGTCACATTATTAATGTACACTAGTCACTTTTTTTTGGATTAGAAATTAGTTACTTTTGGTCACTTTTTTACTTTTTGTTTAAAAATGGCACTTTTTTCACTTTTTCAAATAAATTAGACTGTGATAGCCTTGGTCGTTGATCTAATTTTGAATCAAACGTGCGGGAAAGACATTTAAAATACTTGAATGTCACTTACCTACTATATTAATTTAAAAGAAATTGATTTCTTTAGTTTCAGAAGAAGGTGAAACATTGAATAGTGATTCAAAAAATACTTTAAAAAATAGGATAGCACTTGTAAGGTCATCGTTCATTGCAATTGTTTCACATACTATAGAAATTTCACCTGACGGTATTTGCTGAGTGGTTGCATAAATGGTTGCATAAACAGTATAAACTCTTCGATTCTGACGTAGGGTGACCAATTTCATGAACTGTAAATCCGGGACATTTGAATACCGGATAAAGGGCTGTAAATATCGATTTCTTCTGTTTAGTATTTTTTTGGAAAAACTTGAATGTTATTAAATAATGCATGAGATAATTATCGTAGTATACTTTCTCGGATTTGAGAAATTACTTCACTTTCGCCTGTTTACCTTTCCATTTTTTAAATATTAACATTTCTATATAATTTCAGTTTTTATCAATTTTGAACGTTACGTAAAGAAAAATCGCGTGTTAAAGTGAAATGGAAAGTTAGGTTGGTACAAAAACTAACTTGATTCTACTTTGAAACAAAATACAACTTCAACAATTAAATATTATGAGAATTTTAGGTGAAATCTCAAATATTTTGTTTTTTTCTGTTACAGGTGAGTCAGTGTAACTTTCATGTGATTAGGATGCATGTAAGTGAATTAATAATAATGAATTTTCGGTCATTTTTTCTATTGACAAATGGAACAAAACAGATCGTGACCGGCCTTCTTACAATTTTCGTAAGACCGAAAATGTATAAGAAAATGTTGTAAAAGTAGAGGTTCCATTAATTTAAATCAGTGAGATGTGGGTCACTAAGTCAAATCAGTAAAAAAAAGTTTATAACAAGTACAAGATACATTTTTAAATATGTATTTTCATCAATTTTCTAAGTGTAGTCTGTGTTTGCACATTTATGAGTTTTTTAGCGAACACAAAAGCAAGCTCAAACTCTGCTAAAATCCAGATACAATTTTGCAAACTTTCTTAGTTTATTGTCTGAATTTTCGAGAAATTTTGCGTTTAAACTTTTCAAGTGAGCTTATAAGAACTTGAAAAGAGAACCCCGCACCAAAAAGAACTAGCCATAGTTAGACCAAGTCCTTTTGGGAAATTTCTTCTAACTTTATAAACTACAAAATACCGAAAGCTCTACTGAATCGCCTTTTCCATACATTTTGTGTAGTGTGCTTTTAATTATTTAAGAAGTTATTCATGGGTAATTAAAGAATATTTTAATTGACAATATTTTTGAAATATCTTTTTACAAAATAGCTAATAATGAAAGTATACACTCTATAGGAACAAATAATAATATTTTTTTAACGATCCATAAAGTAAAGTTTCTGGAACTTTTAACTCTCTAGAATCTTTAAGAATCAAAATTGCTTCAAAAAGGTATTTTTGTGAAAAATAATGGCATTGCTGCAAAATGCAGTTTTGCATGAAATTTGGCTTTCGTATAAATTTACGATTTGTATTTCAAATTTTGTGTCAAAGTCTAAAACTTTTTAAACAAAATTCTGGAAACTAGTCTTTTCAAACGATTTTTTTTTAAATAGCCTGAAAAGTCTGTATTTTTAATGGAATTTTTCATAAAAATATGAAAACCATGGTCAATAGGAAGGCTCATGGAAACCCTTTCTTTTATTTCTTTAAGAGTTGTGACAAAATTGTCTTTCTTTTGGAGTGGAAACTTTTGATTAATTCAAAAAAAAATCTCCGTGGCTGATTTTTTTTTCAATCAACATTTCATCACAGAAATTAATTTTTGCTGTTACCTGAAATTTTTAGTTTTGTTTAATATCGATGAATGGGCCAAAATTCCGCGTTCGCACTTGAAAAAATGGTATTTTTTTTATTGAGCATCCTGAACATTATTAAAAATATTTTTCCCGGTCAGTTTTAAAGAGTTCAAAAAATTTCAATGATTTCAAACGCTTTTTAAAGATTTTGAGATATTTCTGAACATTTTAAAAGATTTCTAAGACTTTTGATTTGGAACAGAGAATTTTGTAAAAGAATTATAACATCATTTGTTTAAATTCCTTTTTCATAAAATCTAAATCAGCTTTGAAATTATTTTCCTAAATTCCAGTTCCATGTAAAAAATTCTCTGTTCCAAGTCAAATAATAATTCTTAACGAAAATTTCCTGTCTTAAAGTCTAGATTATAATTCTTTACAGAAATTCCCTGTTCCAAGTCACAATTACATTTATTTCAAAAAATTCTTTGTTTCAAGTTAGAAATATATTTATTTACAACATTTTCTATCATAATTCAGAAATATACTAACTTCCTTTTTCTCAAATTTGGAAGAGGGAAGTTTCAAATTCTAGTAAATTTTTATTTGCGAAAAAAAAAAGAATTTTTGAATTCAAACAAATTTTGATTTGAGACGAGGAATTTTCAAAATCTGGCGAATTCTAATTTAGAACAAAGATTGTTCTTGTAAATTCTCTTTTTATAAATAAGAATTAAAATTATTTCCCAAAATTTCCCGTTCCATGTCAAAAATTGCCTGAATTAGAATTCTTTTAAAATTTCTTATACAATTCCCTGTTCCAAGTCAGAATTATATTTCTTTAAGAAATTTTCTATTATTATTCAAAAATATAGTAACTCCCTTTTTCCAAAATTTGGAAAAGGGAAGTTCCATATTGTGACGAGATTCTGAGTTGGTCTAAATTATAATTCTTTACTGAATTCCTCTGTCCCAACTCAAAATTATAATTTCTTTAGTAAATTCACTGTTTCAACTCAATTAGAGTGATAAAATATATCAAACCACTTTTAATTTGCATATTCAGGATGTCTACTTACCTGGAAAACTTGGAAAACTTAGAATTTTCAGGGAATTTTTATATACCTGGAAAAACCTGGAAATGTTAGGGATTTTTTTTCAAGTCAGGAAATTTTGTCGAGCGGGCTAAAATTTTTTAAAAACTTGTAATATAAAATTAAAACAATGATTTTTTGTTTGTAGAGGTAACTTTTATAGTTCTGGGCTTATACTGATTTAAATCAAACTTCTTTGTATCATATTCAACCAAACAGCTGTATTTTTAATAAAAAAGGTTGAAATTTATACTAAAAGAAATAAATTTTCAAGCCAAACAGACGAATTTTCAACTTGACCGATGAATATTTTAATCAAAAAATAATCATTTTTACCAAAGTAGTTCCACTTTAAACCAAGCAGTTAAATTTTGATCAAAAAGATCAATTTTTTACCGAAAAAGACGAATTTTTAACAAAATACATAAATTTTCAACCAAATAGTTGGATTTTTAACTAAAAAAAAAATAATAAATTTTTAACCAAAAACGGAATAGTTGAGTTTTCAGTTTACAAAATTAATTCTCAACAAAAAATCGAATTTCCAACAAAATAGTTAAATTTTCAACCAATAAGATGAATTTTAAACTTAAATGATGAATTCTCAACCCAAAAAAATGAATTTTTAACAAAGTAGTTCTACTTTCAACTAAGTAGTTGAATTTTTAACCAAAAACAATGAATTCTCAACAAAAAATGTTAAAGTTGATATTTCAACAAAAAAAGATGTAATTTTCAAATCAAAAACAATTGAATTCAACAAAAACAGTCGAATTTTTAACAAAATAGTTGAATCATAAATAAAACAGATTAATTTTCAACCAAAAAGTTACAATTTTAACGAAAAAGTTTAACTTTTTACCAAAAAAGACGAATTTTTAACTAAAAAAAAATGAAATTTTTATCAAAAGAGATAAATTTTTGAACAAAGAAAAAACGAATTTTCAACCAAGAAAGATTTTTCAGTCAAGAAAGAAAAAATATTTCAAGCAATTTGTTAATTTTTCAATTGACAAACAGAGACATTAAGCCACAGACTTTGTTTCCGCTCCGTTAAGGTTCAGTTCTTAGTCGACTCTATAAAAACATGAATTTTGTAGAAAACAGTTGAATTTTAAACCTAAAAATATGAATCTTCGACAAAAAAGTTAATTTTCAACCCAGTAGTAGAATTTTCAACAAAATATTTAAATCCTCAACCGAAATAGAATTATTTTCTACCAAACAGTTGCATTTTTAACCAAAAAAGATGAAATTTCTACCAAAAGAAATACATTTTTTAACTAAAACGACGAATTTTCAGCAAAAGAGTTGAATTTTTAATCTGAAAATATAAATGTACATCAAAAAACTTAATTTTCAATCAAATAGGTGAATTTCATACGAAACTGTTGGAATTTCAATCCAAAAATACGAATTTTGTACGAAACAGTGAAATTGTGTAATGCTTTCAATTTGAAAGTGTGTAGGATCGATTGCTTTAAAGAATGCAGTACTTAATACATAAATGGCTCCTTATTAAGAAAAATTATACCTGAAAAAATCTAGAAATACGTGATAAAAACCTGGATTTTCCAGGGATTTTTTTTCCAGGCTTTGAGTAGACACCCTTATGTTAGTACATTCGAGAAAAAAAATCTAGACACTGTATCAAATTCCTAGTAATTTCCCGTTTTTCCCGGTAATCATAATTCCTGGTTATTTCCCGTTTCCCGATTTCCCGGTCAATTAGACAACCTTAATATATTTTATAATATTTGATTGTTATAGTGATACTAATTAATACAACTGACAGTGGTTCAGGAATGGATTTTCGCGGACAAATTAAGCTGCAGGTCGCAATTCTCAATCGATTCGCTTTTTCTTTTTTTTCTAATTTATTACTCCGCATAAAATTCTTAACAAACGTAAGGTTGTCGATTTTTAGTTTGTTTATTTTAAAAATATTTCTAAAAAATTATTTTTTTCTCACAAGACTGTATATGAATGGCTATTGTTAATGTATTTTGCTTATTATCAATGAAAATTAATAACTAAAAGTACAAATTATTATCCTTGTGTAATTTTCTAATCATAAAATGTGTCATATTATTATTAATAGTAAAGTTTTGCGGGGAAAATGATGATCTTGAGATTCGTTTACGAAATTGGTTTATAAAAATTATAAATATTAATTGCTTATAAATACTTAGGATTAAATATCATAGAGCTTTAAGCCACGTTTGATCTTTATCTTTGAAAACAATTAAATCTTAAAAAAGAATTAAATCTGGGTATTTGTTTATGAATATTTTTAAGAATAATCTTTTTGTTTATTGAATTAAACAAATTACTTATACTTGATAAGTATTTCTGAACAAATTGTTAACAGTTCTAAGTTCATTTTCTGTGTTTTCAATCCATTAAAAAAATAAGTACTTTGATTTTTCATTTTTTTTTTCTAGTTCATTTATTAATATACTGTCTTGTAAATACAAAAAAAAATCGGCAACCTTTCGATTATTAGGAATTTTATACTGAGTAATTTGAAAAAAAGAAAAAGTGAATCGGAAAAGAATTACGACCTGCAGCTTAATTTGTCCGCCAAATTCCATTCCTGAACCACTGTGAAACTGTAAGAAGTGAGGGTACTAGTAAAAGTAGCTTCAGCCCTGACCATAGTACTATAGTGGCCGCTG
>JAUMHM010087817.1:0-10169 GCA_032362435.1 Melikaiella ostensackeni | reverse complement strand
AAGTACATGGAAAAATTTCCAGAGGTACCGGCTCAAGGATCGAACCCCGGATTATTATTATTATTATTATTATTATTATTATTATACCATTAAGCCGAATCCCTTTCGGGGTAAGCGTAACTCTTTCGGTTCTAGCCTTGTTATACTACCGGGGATCAAGGACTTTACATGGTATTGGTAAGTAAGGGATATGTACGAGAAGGGATAGGTTTTAGATCAATCTAGAGGTCGCGACGCAACATCTCGCTTGCTGTTAAAATAGTCTTGCAACTGTAAAATCTGTGATACACACAGTTGCTTGACATCTACAACGACTCGACCCCCTTTATGTCGTGATAGAACTACCCTTTCAAACGCCGAATTACTGTGGTGCATTCGGTGCTTGGTCATTTCAACGCGGATGGTTCTGTTTATCCTTTCTAGGTCGGTGTTCGACCATTTGATGAGCCCAAAAGAGTACGCAAGGATAAGGTAGGCATAGGTGTGAATAGCCTTGATTTTATTAGTCAAATTGAGAGAACTCTTTAGAACCGATCTTAGTCCTGTAGTGAAGGTAGTCATTAGGCTTTTGTTAACTATCTTATGCTGAATACCCTTAGACTTGAGAATACTCAGATATTTATATGACTCAGCCCCAACCGTTGCCTCAATGTGATCCTCGTTTTCGTCCTCTAATTCTGCGGTCTCTAATTTTCCATTGATTAAATGCAATGTTCTTCATTTATCTAGTCCAAACTCGATGTTGAGGTCATTGGTCTTGTTCCTCAAAGCATCATCGCACGACGTAAGAAGTCGATGATACATGGGCAGATCTCGTCAACTTTTAAAACTTCAAGCAAATAGTCATGTGGTACCGCGAGTTTTTGCAACATCCTTTTTGTTCTTCTGTCAGGATGTTAATCTCGTCACAATGAGAGTAAACCTTATCTGCAATTACATCTGTAAGGCGCTTATAAATTGCTGGGAGACAGGCTATTGGTCGAAATTCAGATGGATGAATGATGGATGGATGGAACCACGCAGCTCCCGAGTTGCTTCTGTTGGTTTTTTGTCAAACACCCGACCAGCAATCAGCCACGTCTTCCAATTGAGGAACTTCGGTGTCTTGCTATTAGTTTTGCTCTTTACTTAGTTCACGATAGAACCTTCTTTCATTCACCTGAAAGGTTCGATTTTGCTGCCTTCTTGCACTACTCTTATTATACCGACGCAATCTAGCAGAAACAACATCAAGTCTCTGCCATTGGGAGTCTACAATCTCATTGAATACAGCTGGTGCCAATGTCTCGATGTTCCGAGGATAGATGATTTAAGTAAAATGGCGTGTCAGCTTTCTGGTTCTTTTTCCTTTCTTATATTGAGTTAATCGACACAATTGGTTCCTTACTTTGCTCACATCTATATCCAACCTGATTTTCCAGGATGGATATCGCTCCCTTCCTGGGGCAAAGACTGCATTTGTAGGCCTAGTTCTGTGGTCCAACGTTCTAACGACTGCCACAGCCGCACAATACACAATAGTTTGCACCTGTAACGCAGTTAGTTCTCCGTGCAAATGCATTGGCAAAACCTTGTTTTTTAAGTGCCCCATCAGTGCATGCAGCTCCCTCATAACGAACATCTTTGGCAGGAAATGCCTTTGTGTTGGTTCTACATCCCTGAACACTAGTAAAGTTTGACCAAAATTCCTTTCAAGGTGCTGCAGTTTTTCTGGGATTTCGCTCTTTACATCAACGGAAACGTTAATAACCGGATGTGGTTCTAGTGAACTCGGTACTTGTTCTTAATTACCCCTAGTGCCTATGCCTTCATCTTTATTTACCTCTTCATTATCCATACCTTCCATAGGTATTTCATCCATAGGAGGCTGTTGTTCTACTTCCAATTTGACGGTAGCTATTTCAACCGTTGGAAGTAATTTGTTGTCAGATATTGAGCGTTTATGGTCCGCTAAATTCTCTTCCTTTATTCTAATGGCTAGATGCGGGTACTCAAGTAAGAAGAGACGATGATGTTCTCTCCTAACACTTTACCCACTATTTTCTGCCAAAAAATAAAGGCGCATAACATCTCTGTTTATGTGGTATGTCCATTTCAATCGCCTTCTTGGTTACTAAATCTCTGCTACCGCCTCTGGTTGAATCAGGCCATCTCCCTCTGGAGGATGTGTTAGCACTGGATCATCATGAGGTATAGCAGGAACATCAATAGCACGATAATGTTGTATTACGTCATCGATCGCCGCTTGCGCTTGTGGTAAAGCTTTTTCTAACTGATATTAATTATAGACGTTTTTCCCCGCCGACTCAACCTGTCGTTTAATTTCCATTGCTCGGTCTTCCGAGATAAGTGGATTATTTCTGCTGTCCTTAACTTTAGTGATGAGTTTTCTTACTGCAACTCTCTCTATATCAGAATACTTTACAGCGAAGTTTATCCTTAAATTGTGTCCCTTTTCGAATTCAGTTTTGAACATCGCGCTTTCTTAATAGAGACTTATCAATTCTTCTACGATTGTTGTATTCCAGTTGATGGTCTCCCACAGTATTCCTGTTGAAGTGGTAGGTTGCAAATCACTAAAGTTAGCCAACGCATCCCCAGCAGGCACAGTTGATGTTCCCGTGTTTGTTGTTTGTCGCAGATGTTCTTGCTGGCCAGATTATTGATCGATGAGATCTGCCTGACCATCACGCACCTCACCATGACCACCGTCCCGCATGCTGTGGCCCACAGCGGTGGCTCCAGGGGCGTCCCGATGATCCTCGAGAAGCGACCATCCATTCAATATATTTTTTAACTCTCCAATATTTGTGGGTTTTGGTGTTCCTGTTAGTCCCTTCCCTCTTCGTTCTCCGCCTGTTTCGCATGGGGAACCCTTTCAAGTGGTTAAGGATTTTGCGAATCTGCTTAAGAATAACCTTCGTCCATATGTTTGACATTTTTAATGTCATTAAATGTTGACACTACAATCACGGGCAAGGACTGTTCGTGTAACGGACGTCACATCAATCGTAAAAGCTCCCACTTCCGTAAGTTTTGTCCACTTTTAAAAATTAAATTTATGAATATTTAAACCTAACATTGATTTAATTCTGGTCAAGATAAACTCAGTTTAACGTCCTCTACAAGAAACAATAATTATTTTGCGTACTCATGACACGCGCATTCCCTTTTTTTTAATATTACCTCGAGGGGTTAACTATTTTTGTAATCTGGTATACAATATACCTGTATGTACATCTCCCGTAAAATCGCGTGAAATCCTTTCGAATCTTTTGAAATATCCTAAAAGCTTTAAAATCTTTTAGAAGCCCTGAAATCTGTTGAGATCCTTCAAAAACGCCCAGAAAACTTGTTAATATGTTTAAACCCCTTGAAATCTTCAAAATCATTCGGAAACCGTAGAAATTCATAGAAATCTTATAATTACTTTTGAAATCTTTATGAATCCCTTGAAGATGGTGAAATTCCTTGACATCTCTGAAATCCCTGAAATCCGTAGAAATCCCTGGGAGTTCAATTTCATTTTTTTATTTCCTAAGTTCTCTAGAAATCTGCTAGAATCCCTTGAAATCCTTCAAGTACTATTGTTATTCTGGATATACTTTTTGAATCTTTTTTAAATTTTCTCAAATCCTGCGAAATTATTTGAAAACCTTTAAATAATTTCAATCACGTTGAATTCCTTGGAATTTTCCAAAATACCCTAAACGTTTTCAAATCTTTTGAAATCTCTTGAAAATCTTTTAACTTTGTGAATCTCTAGTAATCTCACGAATATCGATTACAATCCTGTAAACTATCTTGAAATCTATAATATCTTTCAAAAGTCCTTAAAAAATGATAAAATCTTTGAAATCCTCTAAAATTCCATAGAAATTTTGAAATCTCTTGTAATTTTCTATAATCAAACGAAATTCTTTGAAATTTTTAAGATCCTTTAAATCTGTTGAAATCCCGTACGACAGCTTGAAATCTTTAATATCTTCTAGAATTTCTTCAAAAATGTTTAAATCTTTGAAATCCTCAGAGACCCCATAAAATCCCATGAAATCCGTAGAAAACTCTTGATAGCTTTGATATCATTTTAAAATCTCTTTAAATTCTAGAAATCCTGAAATTCCTTGGAATCTTGTAAAATGTCCTAAAATCTTTTAAACCCCCTGAAATCTATTGGAATTTTTAAAATCTCTAAAGTCCTTAGAGTTTCCATAAAATCGCGTAGGTCTGGTGAAATCCCTAGAAATCCATTGAAATACTTTGAAATCTCGTGAATTATCTTAAAATTTGTAATCTCTTCAAATTTCTTCAAAAATTTTGAAAACTTTGAAATCCCTTGAAATCTTTTGCAATCTTCAAATCCTTTTAAATTTCGATATTGAGATGGCGAATATATTATTTTATCCTATCAGCGAAGAAGTATGAAAATATGTTTAAATGCAAAGTGAAATAATAGTTGCATTATCAAGCAATTTGAGAAAATAGTACCATCAGGGTCATTTTTTTCAAAATGGTAGTAGAATAGTTGCATCATTAAAACAGTGTTGAAAAATGTCAAAAATGTGTCAATAGTATCATGAGTCAAAGGCCTGAAATTAATTAGCTCTTTGAAAAAAGTTATGTAACACCTTGGGGGAGCGGGGTGGTCAATGAAAAACTACGGTACGTTACATGGTAGCGGGTGGGGGGTTGAAAATGCCCAAAAAGGCGTTACGTATTTTTTGAACAACCACTCACCATCTACATGAGTTGGCAGACTGACTTTTGAAGAAAAACTTCCGGGAGTCGGGAGCTACAACCACCCTACTACACTTTGAATAAATTACATCGTCCCTTTTGAATAATCTACAGCTGTAACTCTTTCCTCTGTTTTGGTCAATTTTTTAGCGATGTATACATAATCATATGAAAAATTACGAGTGCACCAAGCAACTGAATATTTATACGAAAATAGAGTCGGGGAGCAATTTTTCGCTGTCAATGTCAGCCAGCGTGTCAGTGAAACACGAGAGAAAAGAAGAAAAGTGAGACAGAGAAACAAAAAGAAAGAGGAAAGTGAGCGCTGTGTGGAATAATATTGTGTTAAGTCACTAGAGAATAGATTTCGGTATGTATCAGATAAAAGTCAAAAACTCGTACCAGGCGTGACAGTTTCGTGATGAGACCAAAACTGACATCCCTGCTGCATCGACTAGTCCATTTATTCCTATTTGCAATTTTCTCCCGTCATACCCAGTTTGTTTCAACGTTAGAAATTTTGTGCATAACCTAAATACCCTGTGCCAGACCGGATCTATTTGCACCGATCGCCCCTGCAAATATGCAATTTCTACTAAAACTTAACGATCCCGGACATTACGGCTATATAGTCCGGAAAACCGTTTTCCTAACAGGCGTCCCATTCCGCGACACGATACAATTCAAAGTTCCGAGTAAGCTGGATTTTGAGAGTAAAGTTGCACGGAGAAAAGCTGAAGCTGCTATTCGTTTTCGAGATAGGAGACTTTGAGAAATCGTGTACGCTTTCGACTCCAACAACTCTTCCTGAAAATGAAGATTTATTGCAACTTTGCGAAACACATTGCATAATCACAATGGAGTTTAACAGTATTTAACACTGAATATTTTCATCAACATTACATTTCGTAAATATATTTATTTCGATACACAGTAAAACGACTGGTTGAAACTGTTACATCTTAGGGATCGTTCGTATACTACTTGACATGTTTTTCTTTAGTTTATATCGTAGTGTTCTTCTTAATTTCAAAATATAAATAATATTTAACTTCAATAATATGTTTAAAACGAAGAAAAATTTCCGATTGTCTTAAAAAATTGGTCGAATTGACGTAATTTATATTCATGAGATACTTTTTTCAAAATAAATAAAATAATGAAATTATTATACTTGACGCCAGAAGAGAATTTTAACCTTTTACTTTTGCTTTTTACTCGAGTGTGTAATTCATTTCTCGTGTATACTTCCGAAAAGGTCACCTGAGATTACTGACTTGATACTTTGTCTAGACGTTCCTTTTGCTATTTTGCATCGCAATAAAAAGGACTGAAAAGTTTTTATCGGAGGATCAAGGAAGTTCAATTATCAAGTTCTTTTATTAAAATAACTAATTTTAAAAATAATAATTTCCGATACTACCATCCAAAACAAAAGGATGAAAAAACAAACTTTTCTCATGCGCTAATATTGACAATCATAATCTTCGAATTCATTCATTCACTTTGTGCACATTGCAGCTCCTATATTGCCGCTCGATTATCGGGTGTTTTTTGTCTCGCGATTTCTTCTATCATGTCAATGTGACAGTTTATAAGTATAAGTTAGTTTGACATCTCATAAAATTATCTTTCCACTTCTTCAAAATTGAAGAAATTTCCATTTTATAATTTCAAAACGAACTATTCAGAAAAAAACATTTAAAATTACATCACTTTAGGCTATAAACATTCTAAGTAATTGAATCTTCTATTATAAATCTTAAAAATTGAAGAATTTTTCATTTTAAACCCTTCAAAATGAACTGTTCCAAAAAAAAGCATTTAAAATTACATTATTTTAAGTTATAAGGATTCCAAATTAATGAATCTTCAATTATAGATCTTAAAAAATAAAGAATTATCAATGGCAGATATATAAAAATGCCAATTCAATTAAATTCCAAAAATGGCATTTACAATTACATCATTCAGAACTATAAAGTCTCTGAATTAAAGAATCTTCAATTATAAATCGTAAAAATTAAAGAATTTTAAATTGCAAATCTATAAAGTTGAATAAATTTCAATCTCAAATCTTTAAAATTGATCTACTTAGTTCCAATTTTATGTCCTCAAAATTGAACTGTTTCAAAAAAAAAGCATTTAAAATTACATCATATCGAATTATAAACATTCCAAATTCTGCTGTCCAATGGAAAAACCTAGTAAGTGACATTTGCCATAGAGGTTAGTTTCTCATGCGCATGTACCAGAAAATAGTCTCTATGGCAAATATCACATACTAGGTTTTTCTGTTGGACATCCGAATGAATGGATCTTCCATTGTAAATCTAAAAAATTGACGAATTTTCAAATGCAGATGTATAAAATTAAATAAGTTTTAATTTTACATCATCAAAGTTGGAGAATTTTCCATTTTAAACCTTCAAAATGAACTATTACAAAAAAAGCATTCAGAATTACACCATTTTTAACTATAAACATTCCAAATTAATGAATCTTTAATTGAAAAACGTAAAAATTGATGAATTCCAAATTGCAAATCTATAAAATGGAATAAAGTTCAACATTACATCTTCAAACTTGAATAATTTTCAATTTTACATCTTCAAAATTGAACTACATATTCCAAGAAAAGCAATCCAAATTACATCATTTTAAACTGTAAATATTTAAAATTAATGAATCTTCAATTGAAAATCATAAAAATTGATTCATTTTAACGTACAAAATTACATACCTTCAAAATGTTAATCTTATGAACTAAATAATTTGGAATTCTATACTTCCAAAATTCAAGAATTTTAAATTGCAGCTTTTCAGAATTGGAGAACTTGAAATTGTGATTCTTTAAAATTTGAGAGTTTTCAATTTTAATAATATGCAATTACAAATTATGCAAGTATTAACTTTTACAATTAAAAATTCTTTAATTTTGACGATTTACAAGTGAAATTTCTTCAATTTGGAAGATTTAGAACTGGTATAAAGCATTGAATAAATTTCAATCTAACATCTTCAAAATTTCATGATTTAAAACTATAAACATTCAAAATTAAACGAGTTGCCAATTAAAATTAAAATTAAAATTGCATACAAGCCGACATAGATATTTTGATATTCATTTTACTTTCTCATTATTATTAATTATATTTTATAGCACTTTAAAAGGAATATATTTTAATTTGATAATCAGGCAATTGAAATAAAAAAACATTTTATAAGCTCGCGCCCAATGAGTGTTTTTCTACTTCTGCCGGCTTTACTAAGTCAATACTCTTAGACATTTTCAATACTAATACTTCGTTATATGTATGTATTTTCAATTTTTTATGAATTGATGTTATCTACTTCTTTCAGAGCTTTTCAACTGAATAGTTTTTATATTTTGTAAATAATTTTACATACGGACGCCAGCAGTTTAGCTGAATCAGGTTAAACGACTCAACAATATATTTTCCTGTTTTATATTCTATGCACACATGTCCCAGCAAAATATTTCTCTTTCTCTTCGTGTAGGTAATAATAAAGCAATCATTTCACGCAGAACTGTAACATATGCTGCTTCATTGTGAATACTGCGACCCATATACATACATGATGCAATCTAGAATGTATCATTCGACAGAGAGCGACACGTTATAGTTTGCTAAGCTCAAACTATGCACACACAAAAATATGCGAAAAAGTGTAGTTACATTTTGAATAATGCAAAATGTTAAACATTTGTATTCATATGTTTTTAGAGTTCATTTATGTCGCATTCAAAATTGATAAAGAATTTGATACCATTTGGATCTCTTTCTTCGTGTATCTAAAAAGATTATTCCATAGTTTTTCCTCCTACATGAGCGCTATACATATTTTTTAGAATCCGAAAAAATCCCGGAAATGAATACTTATGAGTAGCTGTCTTCATGGCTAAGTAATTTATCTCCCGTTAAGTTATTATCCAATTATTATAATTACTACTTGGATGCATGCAAACTAGAGTTTTAAAATATAATTAGATGCAGAAGAAAGTCGACCTTCCTTAAGAGTGTAAAAATATCTAAGCTTTCCATGTGACTAAAAAACTAGAAGGAAAGTTTAATTTTCGAAAACACTTAACAATTTTCTCCAAGGACATAAATTAAACTTTAAATTGTTTATATATTAGCAACATAAACCTCAGTGAATAAATCAAGTTTTTTAACGTGAAGTAGAAATATTTGTTTTTACCCGTATCTTTTAGCAAACAAACTCTCTAAGATTCAAATATAGTGAAAGTAGCTTCTAGGCATAAATCTTTAACACTGATAATAATTTGCAGTTAACCGATGAACCTTAGCACAAAAAGGAACAGAAAATATACTCAATGATCAATGATAAAGAAGAAATACCCTCATGAACAAAACAGGTTAATCGAACTGACCTTCCCAACAACCTTGTGCCCGCGTATGAGGCATGTTGGCGAGATATTTCACAAAGAGTCAATCATCATCCATAACAAGTCATGACTTGAGTCAGCAGATAAACATATGTAAAATAGGAATATTCGAACACACGTTGATCCCGAACGCGTGATCAGTCATCGAGTTGGACATCTCACTGCGAGCATTTGAACCACAAGGGTGCAGTAAACGTGGGCGGTTAATATCTCAACTCGGATTCGCCAGTTTCGCATTCTGCCAATCGAATTCCTGAACCGTCAAAGACTTCAAGGAGAGTCAGAAAATTAAGCACCAACTTGGTTGAGAAGAAAAAATGAAGAAAGAACAATAAAAAATTTTTATTTGTTAGCGGAACGTCCATTAATTACGTGAGGATGATATTTGAAATTTATGAACTATTAAAGGATTCGTAATATTTTTGTAAATCCCCCCCCCCCAACCTTCTTACGTAAGATTTTATACTTTTACTCATTATATCAACCGTATATCAAGTTTTTTCACTGTAAACGATTACGAGAGGTTTCACAGATTTTAAGTGATTTTAAAAGATTACAAGCATTTGAAGAAATTACCTAGTATAATTTTAGAGAGAATCTCAATTTTCAGGGTATTTTGCAAGATTTTAAGGTACTTCAAGGAGTTTAATCAAATTTTAAGAGATTTTACGGCATTTCAAAAAATACCGAAAGAATTCGAGTGATTTTGAGGAATTTTGAGAAATTGAGACAGATTTCCGCGGAGTTCAAGGGATTTTAAGAGATTTCAAAAGATTCTAGAGTATATCCACGGATTTTAGAAGATTTTAAAGGAATTCAAAAGATACCAAAGTATTTTTACGAATTTGTAAGGATGTCAGCAGATCTTATTCGGATTTCGAAGATTTGAAGGGATTTAAAGGAATTTCATAAGATTTTAGAGGGTTTCGAAAGATTTTAAGGGATTTTAAGAGATTAAAAGCGGTTTCGATGATTTCACAGGATTTTCAAGGATTTTAAG